>JARSSU010030694.1:0-18566 GCA_029619165.1 Eurosta solidaginis | reverse complement strand
CGTCCGTACCCCACGTTAATACTTTTACAGCAAAAAAATGCATAGCTGCGTCCGATTCCGAGAAAATTGAGTGTCTGCTAGCTTAAGTCTCAAGAAAGCAGACACTTCGCGAAAACACGACGTACAGCTTCCGAGCTACATGAATCGTTAATATTACATTTATCGGCAATTTATTACCCCAAAAAAATTTATAGCTGCGTCCGGTTCCAAGAAAAGTGAGTGTCTGCTAGCTTTCGTTTCAAGCCAGCAGATACTTTGTGAAAACACGACGTACAGCTTACGAGCGACTTCAGTAGTTTATATTACATTTATTGGCAATTTATTTCCGCAAAGAAAAGATTTATAGCTGCGTCCGGTTCCGAGAAAAGTCAGTGTCTGCTAGGTTAAGTCTCAAGCCAGCAGACACTTCACGAAACCCCGACGTGCAGCCTCGGAAAGACTTGAATAGTTAATATTACTGTTATTGGCAATTTACTACTGCAAAGAAAAAGGTATAGCTGCGTCGGGTTCCGAGAAAATTGAGTGTCTGCTAGCTTAAGTCTCAGACACTTCATGAAAATACGACGTACAGCTTCCGAACGACTAGAATAGGTAATATTACACTTATTTTCAATTTATTACCGCAAAAAAAATTTATAGCTGCGTTCGGTTCCGAGAAAAGTGAGTGTCTGCTAGCTTAAGTCTCAAGTCGTACAGCTTCTTAACGACTTGAATAGTTAATATTACATTTATTGGCAATTTATTACCGCAGGAAAATGTATATCTGCGTCCGGTTCCGAGAAAATGGAGTTTTTGCTGGCTTAATTCTCAAGCCAGCAGACTTACTTGCTTACTTACTTACTTAATTGGCGCTTAACGGTCTAAACAGTTATGGCCGCCAACAAGGCGCGCCAGTCGCTCCTTCGCTCTGCCAACCGGCGCCAATTGGTCATGCCAAGGGAGTTTAAATCGTTTTCCACCTGGTCCTTCCAACGAAGTGGGGGCCGCCCTCTACCTCTGCTTCCATAGGCGGGTTCCGATAGACACACTTTCTTGGCCGGAGCATCATATTTCATTCGCATAACATGGCCTAGACAGCGCAGCCGCTGCGTTTTAATTCGCTGGACTATGTGGATGTCTGCATATAGCTCGTACAGCTCATCATTAAATCTTCTTCGGTACTCGCCATCGCCAACGCGTAAAGGTCCATAAATATTTCGAAGAACTTTTTTCTCGAATACTCCCAAAGCCGCTTCCTCTGTTGTTGTCATGGTCCATGCTTCTGCCCCATATAGCAGGACGGGTACGATAAGTGACTTGTAGAGTATGATTTTCGTTCTCCGGGAGAGGACTTTACTTTTCAATTGCCTACCTAGTCCAAAGTAGCATTTATTGGTAAGTTTTTTCTTCGCTAGATTTCGGTGCTGATGTTGTTGCTAGTGTTGATGCTGGTTCCCAAATAAACGAATTCTTTTACTATTTCGAATTTATGGCTGTCAACACTAGCGTGGTTGCCAAGGCGCGTATGCGCTGACTCTTTGCTCGATGACAGCAGGTACTTCGTTTTGTCCTCATTCACCATCAAGCCCACCTTTACCGCTTCTTTTTTTCAGTTTGGAGTAAGCAGAACTAACAGCGCGGGTGTTCAGGCCGATGATATCAATGTCATCAGCATATGCAGTAATTGCACGCTTTTTAGAATATTGTTCCAGTGCTGTTAAGTTCTGCAGCTAGTATAATTTTCTCCAGCATCAAATTAAAGAAATCGCACGATAGGGGGTCACCCTGTCTGAAACCTAGTTTAGTTTCGTACGGCTCGGAAATATCCTTCCCAATTCTGACTGAGCTGATGGTGTTGCTCAGCCGTATAAGTTTTGCGGGGAAACCAAATTCAGACATAGTGGCATATAGGCAGTTCCTTTTCGTGTTGTCGAAGGCGGCTTTAAAATCGATGAAGAGGTGATGTGCGTCGATTCTCTTTTCACGGGTTTTTTCCACGATTTGGGGCATTGTGAAAATCTGGTCGATGGCAGATTTACCAGGTCTGAAGCCGCACTGATAAGGTCCAATAAGCCGGTTCACGGTGGGCTTCAATATTTCGCACTATACACTTGAAAGGACCTTATATGCGATATTAAGAAGGCTGATTCCACGATGGTTGGTGCATTTTGCAGTATCCCCCTTCTTGAGGACTGGGCAAAGAACACAAGCCAGCAGACACTTCGTGAAAACCCGAAATAAAGCTTCCGAACGAATTGTATGTATGTATGTATGTATGTATTTATTTGAAAATTTTTTCCTAGCACAACAATTTTGACAAATTATTTAGCAGTGCTAGTCATGATTAGCATGAGCTATAAAAATTGAACATTTTTAATAATAAATTAGATTAATCAATTTAAATTAAATATAACAGATAATAGTTTAATATTTATGTATGTAGATGGAAATCTTACAACTAAAGAAAAGTAATTAATAACTATTAAAAGACAGCAGTAGTGATGATAACCTTTGGCTGATTATAGATCGAATAGTATTTAACAATAAAGAAGAAGCACAGAGAAAGGAAAAGGGACTTAGAAGTTAACATTTTAACAACAACAATTTAAGATCCAGTTTAAGAGTCGTAAAAATGATTTTAGCTCTTTTTTGAAGTGCAGAGCATACTTAAGAGTCGAAGACTTGTAGGTAGGGAGTTCCAAAGATGTATTGCAGTAACAAAGAATTGACGTTCAGAGGTTAGCGTGCGGTATATAATGTGCATATGAAGAAGCACCGATCTTGATGATTGTAGAAAATACGCTTACGAGATAGATAGTCAGGTTCCCTCGTGTGTATCAATGTATGGAAGAAGGACAGTGTTTGACTTTAAAAGATTTTCGAAAGAAATGTTTAGCAACCTCTCATCATGTTGTGATACGTGATCAAGTGTTTTCAACCCTAAACATATCTAGCAACGTTGTTGTAAACAACAAACACAAAAGTCAGCTGTTGTGTACGCACTTATAATAACACCGATCTCAACGTAGCCGTTCGTAACTCTTGGTTCCATTTATCGTCATTCACCTCGTCTGTACTAGTGATGTATATAAGTACGTCTCTCAACATATTGCATCGCAGCTGGGGAACTCCTGTGTTTCAAGTTGGTTAAGAAAACTGGCGATACTCATCCCGAAAGTGGTTTAATTTTAAACTTGTCTACCTGCAAAATACAGCGCAAGGTCCTTAATGTATCAGCGTAGCCTAAAATGTTAAAATCAAACCTTTTTTCCAGAAACGTGGAGTGACAGCACCAAAAACCTAATGGAGTCCTACACCGGAAATACATTGCCTACGTCATCCACTATCACTTCTAATCTTAAATTTATTTTCAAAACGCATCCGGTTTGAGAACGAAAGCGGATATTGTTAACTCGTTTAGTGCGCAACTGGACTTGATATTTTTGTTATAGTCGAAACTTGGCTAAATTCAGACTTGAATAGTTAATATTACTTTTATTGGCAATTTACTACTGCAAAAAAAGGTATAGCTGCGTCGGTTCCGAGAAAATTGAGTGTCTGCTAGCTTAGTCTCAGACACTTCGTGAAAAATACGACGTATAGCTTCCGAACGACTAGAATAGGTAATATTACACTTATTTTCAATTTATTACCGCAAAAAAAATTTATAGCTGCGTTCGGTTCCGAGAAAAGTGAGTGTCTGCTAGCTTAAGTCTCAAGTCGTACAGCTTCTTAACGACTTGAATAGTTAATATTACGTTTATTGGCAATTTATTACCGCAAAAAATGTATAACTGCGTCCGGTTCCGAGAAAATGGAGTTTTTGCTGGCTTAATTCTCAAGCCAGCAGACTTACTTGCTTACTTACTTACTTAATTGGCGCTTAACCGTCTAAACAGTTATGGCCGTCCAACAAGGCGCGCCAGTCGCTCCTTCTCTCTGCCAACCGGCGCCAATTGGTCACGCCAAGGGAGTTTAAATCGTTTTCCACCTGGTCCTTCCAACGAAGTGGGGGCCGCCCTCTACCTCTGCTTCCATAGGCGGGTTCCGATAGACACACTTTCTTGGCCGGAGCATCATATTTCATTCGCATAACATGGCCTAGACAGCGCAGCCGCTGCGTTTTAATTCGCTGGACTATGTGGATGTGTGCATATAGCTCGTACAGCTCATCATTAAATCTTCTTCGGTACTCGCCATCGCCAACGCGTAAAGGTCCATAAATATTTCGAAGAACTTTTTTCTCGAACACTCCCAAAGCCGCTTCCTCTGTTGTTGTCATGGTCCATGCTTCTGCCCCATATAGCAGGACGGGTACGATAAGTGACTTGTAGAGTATGATTTTCGTTCTCCGGAGAGGACTTTACTTTTCAATTGCCTACCTAGTCCAAAGTAGCATTTATTGGCAAGATTTTTTCTTCGCTAGATTTCGGTGCTGATGTTGTTGCTAGTGTTGATGCTGGTTCCCAAATAAACGAATTCTTTTACTATTTCGAATTTATGGCTGTCAACACTAGCGTGGTTGCCAAGGCGCGTATGCGCTGACTCTTTGCTCGATGACAGCAGGTACTTCGTTTTGTCCTCATTCACCATCAAGCCCACCTTTACCGCTTCTTTTTTTCAGTTTGGAGTAACCGGTTAGATAAGTTTCTATAAAAGAATTACATTCACTGTGCTGAGCGCAGCATTAAAAGTAATCCGAACTATTTCTGGACCTTTATCAAATCCAAACGGTCTCGTTCTTTTATTCCCACGTCAGTTTTTCTCGACGATAAATCTGCTGAAGGGCCCAATGAGGTAGCTAATCTGTTTGCTGATTTTTTAAGTCAAACTTTTCTACTGATGAAAATTCCTCTTCTGCAAACTTTTCTTCGAACTTAGCTCTTACCTAAATTTTGGTTCTCTTGTATTGTCTGTTGAGGACATAGAGATGGGTCTGACTTCACTGAAGCCTTCGTCTGAGACCGACGTTGATGGCCTATCGGCGATTTTGCAAAAGAAATGCCCAGCTCTCATCGAACCTCTTAAAATAATGTTTAATTTATCTCTTTCATCAGGTACTTTCATTAATGATTGGAAAGTAGCACACATAGTTCCGATTTTGAAATCTGGTAAAAAGAATGATGTTTGGAACTATAGACCATCTCGAAGCTCTCTTCTGTTTCAAAACTTTTTGAGTGCATCGTAAAAGACAAATTGTTCTTTGCAACCAAGTCGCTTATTTGTCATAATCAGCATGGCTTTGTACCAGGGCGGTCCACAGCCACGAACTTAGCTGTGTTCACCGACTACTACAATACTGCCTTTTCGGCTGGATTCCAGGTTGACTGTGTATATACAGACTTTTCAAAAGCCTTTGATAAAGTTTCTCATATAGTACTACTTAAAAAACTAGTATTTATGGGCTTCCATTCCAGCTTTTTGGAGTGGATAAAATCGTGTCTCACTGATAGACGTTGTGTTGTTACCATTGATGGTGTGTTCTCACAACCTTTCATTGCCTCTTCTGGGGTACCGCAAGGGAGCGTCTTAGGCCCTCTACTACTACATAAATGACATTAGTAGCTGCTTTTCCTTCGCAAATTTTTTACTTTATGCCGATGACCTCAAAATATTCGCCAAAGTCCAAGATGCCTCTGATAAGGCAAAGCTTCAATGCGATATCAACGCTGTTCATTCATGGTGTCTTCGTTTTCGTCTCCCTTTAAACATAAAGAAATGTTTTAAAATGACATTTGCTAAAATTTTGCATTTTCGAAGTACGTCCTACCACATTTCTAATACTGTCCTTCAGAATTTTGTCGAAGTAAAGGACCTAGGAGTTTTTTTTGACCCGAAACTGTCTTTTAATAAACATGTTGATTTCATCATTGCGAAGACCTACTCTGTTCTAGGCTTTATTCGTTGGAACTGCACCAAGTTCTCAGACCCTTATACTCTTAAAATGTTGTATATAACTTTTGTTCGCTCAAACCTTGAATATGCAGTTTTTGTCTGGAGGCCGTATAACCAGATATCAATAAAAAGAATAGAACGTATTCAAAAGGTGTTCATTAATTTCGCTTTACGGTCCCTCAAATTTGATACTCCCATTCCACCCTATGCATCCCGTATTATGCTACTTGACCTACAATCTCTCGAAACCCGTAGGTCAGTCTTATCTTTGACTTTCATGTTTAATGTTATTCATGGTACCATAGATTGTCCTTATCTTCTGGAAAGGATTACTTTTAACATTCCAAGGCGAAATCTTCGCGTCACCTATCCTTTTTACTGGAAAAAAGTCAAAACTAAATTTGCCAGTAATGCTCCTCTTGCAAGATCTATGCGCGAATTTAATATTCTACTCAGAGTATTTCCCTTGATTTTTCCTTGGGAAAACAAGCTTTTTTGAATATTTTACTCTCTTATTTTAAGTAGGTATGTTTCATTTTGTAACCTACACCATTGTTATTAGTCTGTAAGAAATGTTCTTTCATAGACAGTATTGAATAAATATAAATATAAACACATTTAGTTTGTTCTTGCACACATAGTCACAGTCTGAGTAAATCACACAACCATGGAGTAGCGTAGGTATTAAGTACGCTTTAGACAAAAGTAGTCTTATGTGCAAAGGCGTGAAATACTGTGTTAACTATAGTGTACGAAGCATTCGATACACTTTTCCAACCGTTCTAAAAATTTCGTCTTTCCTTATCAATGTTTTGTTAAAAATTACACCTAAGTATCTACGTATCTACGTTTTCTATAACGGAATTGTCAAAAACTGCATTCTCTATATCATTAGTGGGAAAAAACCTTCTAGGAATAACAATACATTTTGACTTATTCGGGTTTATACATAAGCCATTCATAGTAGCCCATGAAAATATTGTTTCAAATCGTGGTTTAAGTTACTTATGCACAAGCTAGTTTGATCACGAGGACAACACGTAAACAACTGCACATCATCAGCGTATATATGAACGTTACAATACTTAAGGACATCGGGTAAGTCATTGATATACAGAACAATAACAGAGGACCCAGGATAGAGCCTTGAGGGACGCCTCTTAAGACATGTAGGAAGTCAGACTTTTTACCATCTATACATACTACTTGAGTCGTATTACCAAGATATGATCTTGTAAGGGCAACTGCATGACCAGAGAAGTTAAATAAGTTTTCCAGCTTCCTACAGAGCAGAGTGTGGTCTACAGAATCAGAAGCTTTAGAGTGGTCAAGAAGTGTTAAGAAGGCAATGTAACTTTTATCCACTCGCTCACGAATTTCTTCTGTCACAGATAATAGTGCCATTGTACAGCTCCGCTTTGACCTGAAGCCGGACTGACTGTCTGACAGGAGCTTGTATTCATATACATATGATACGATTTGCCCATGTAGAATACGTTCAACGACCTTAGAGAGGAAAGGAATTATGGCTTTTGGTCGATACTCATTATTTTGTTTACGGATTGGAATAACTTTTGCAGCTTTCCAGTATATTGGTAAGACACCGGTCGTCAAAATTGAGTTGACCAAGTAAGTAATGTGGTGGAGGATTTTTGGAAGAATGACTTTTAAAACTTTGAACATATACCATCAAGCCCCATTGCGTTAGACTTCACAGAAAGTATGGCTTGGAAAACATCACAATTATCGACACAAACAAACTCAAAAGGGCTAGTGTCAACATTAACATGCACGGAGTAGTTATCAATACACACATTGTCGGCTGAGTTTGGTAGTCTTACAAAAGTATTATTTATTTGTTTGCAGTAAGCTAAGCTGTTTTAAAGCAGCTGTGCGCTTCGACTATTTTGTACCTTTTCCACCGTGGGTAGGCTTGGTTACGAGGGTGGATAAGATGTTTTAATGTAGCATTGAACCAAGGCCTATTATTGTATTTAGGTGTTTTTTATTTTTAGTGGAACGTGATCATCGTATAACTTATTTATGTTATCCTGCAGAAACTTTGTCTGGTCATCAACCGATGTTAACGTACGAATCAAGCTCCATTCAACCGACTCAACGGACTCAGCAAGAGAATAATAATCTATACTTCTGTAGTCGCGATACGTGAACGAGCTTGGCCTACATGATGTTTGGAAGTTGTAGTTTAGGAATATCAGGTCGTGTTTTGAGAAGCTGGAGGCGGATAGTTGCGTGTAGCGAATCATTTTAGTGAAGATCATTGACAAAAAATAAATCTAATAGAGAAGAGTTAGTATTTGTGAAATGCGTTGTTATAGCACAGTTTGTGGGAAAAAGTCCCAGAAAGATTCCAAGCTTTGTTTTAAACTGGCATCCACCAGTAGGTTACTATTAAAATCTCCAGCGATGATAATATTGCCATAGTCTATAGTAACGATTGAAGAAATTCAAAAAATGCGGAAAAACCTACTAGTCGATTCGGTCTGTACGCACAGACGATAAGAAGCCTACTATTATTCTCAGAAAACACATGAACAAACACATATTCCACAGGATCACCTGGACTAGAACAACAACACAATTTACAGTACATAATACTTTTTTACATATATAGCAACACCACCACCATGACAACTTCTATCAACTCTGAAAATTTGGTATCCATTTATCTTCACCATATCATTTTTATGAAACGAAGAAAACCATGTTTCTGAAACACATATGACATAAATATCGGAGTTTTCTGACAGAAACCTCAACTCGTCAAGCTTTTTATAAAGGCTTTGCGCATTGATATGAACAACTTTCAGCTCGTTGGCTTTTTTGCTGACTATGCGCAACAAAGTAGATAGTCAGTCTTTGGAACTCGGGGACTCACTATTGGAGACCAACATTATAAAAATAATTAAGTGAATGATAAAAATAATTAAGTGAATGATTTGCACTGAATTTGGCTAACAACATAATTAAATATTTTGTGATGTTGTAGGCGGAAAAAAGACAGAGAATGAATAGATTAGAAGAGAGCAAAGATAAATATTTATTAGCAGGAGGCTGTTAGTTAAGCCCTTGGTGGCCCTCCAGGGCGTTGCTCGCAACCGGCGTGTCGTCTTCACAAAAGGAATTATTGTTTACCGCTTCGGGTCGGTCGCTGATTTTTCGCTTGATATGCACCATACCCCGCATTGTGAAGACCGATGATACCTTTTACCTCTTCTTTAGATGGATCGCAGCCTTGAAGATCTCATAGTTGCTTTTTGAATTGAATAGTTAATATTACATTTACTGGCAACTAATTACCACAAAAAAAATGTATAGCTGCGTCCGGTTCCGAGAAAAGTGAGTGTCTGCTAGCTTAAGTCTGAAGCCAGCAGACACTTCGTGAAAACACGACGTACAGCTCCCGAACCACTTGAATATTTATATTACAATTAATGGCAATTTATTACAGCAAAAAAATGTATAGCTGCGTCCGGTTACGAGAAAATTGAGTGTTTGCTAACTTAAGTCTCAAGCCAGCAGACACTTCGTGAAAACACGACGTACAGCTTCCGGACTACATGAATAGTTTCTACTACATTTATTGGCAACTTATTACCGCAAAAAAATTTATAGCTGCGTCGGTTCTGAGAAAAGTGGGTGTCTGCTGGCATAAGCTTCAAGCCAGCAGACACCCGTGACAACACAACGTACAGCTTCCGAACGAATTGAATAGTTCATATTACATTTATTGGCAATTATTCCCGCAAACAAAATTTATATCTGCGTCCGGTTGCGAGAAAATTGAGTGTCTGCTGGCTTAAGTCTCAAGCCAGCAGACACTTCGCGAAAACACGACGTATAGCTTCCAAATGACTTGAGTAGTTTATATTACACTTATTGGCAATGTATTACCGAAAAAAGCAATTGAAAATGCGTCCGGTTCCGATAAAAGTGAGTGTCTGCTGGGTTAAATCTCAAGCCAGCAGACACTTTGTGAAAGCACGACGTGTAGCTTCCAAACGACTTGAATAGTTTATGTTACAATTATTGGCAATTTATTACAGCAAAAAAATGTATAGCTGCGTCCGATTCCGAGAAAATTGAGTGTCTGCTAGCTTAAGTCTCAAGAAAGCAGGTACTTCGTGAAAACACGACGTACAGCTTCCGAGCTACATGAATAGTTAATATTACATTTGTCGGCAATTTATTACCTCAAAAAAATTTATAGCTGCGTCGGGTTCCGAGAAAAGTGAGTGTCTGCCAG
The DNA here is from genome assembly GCA_029619165.1 of Eurosta solidaginis. Classification (NCBI taxonomy): domain Eukaryota; kingdom Metazoa; phylum Arthropoda; class Insecta; order Diptera; family Tephritidae; genus Eurosta; species Eurosta solidaginis. Next base: position 8,425 of record JARSSU010030694.1, on the reverse strand, counting down.
CTTAAGTCTCAAGCCAGCAGACACTTCGTGAGAACACCGTACAGCTTCCGAACGACTTGAATAGGTAATATTACATTTATTGGCAATTTATTACATGACAAAATTATATAGCTGCGTCCGGTTCCGAGAAAATTGAGTGTCTGCTAGCTTAAGTCTCAATCCCGCCGACACTTCGTGAAAACCCGAAGTACAGCTTCCGAACGACTTGAATAGTTAATATTACATTTATCGGCAATTTATTACCGCAAATAAAATTATAGCTGCGTCGGGTTCCGAGAAAAGTGACTGTCTGCCAGCTTAAGTCTCAGCCAGCTGACACTTCGTGAAAACACGACGTACAGCTTCCGAACGACTTGAATTGTTTATATTACATTTATTGCAAATTTATTACCGCAAAAAACATGTATAGCTGCGTACTGTTCCGAGAGAAGTGAATGTCTGCCAGCTTAAGTCTCAAGCCAGCAGACACTTCGTGAAAACCCGAAGTACAGCATCCGAACGACTTGAATAGTTTATATTACATTTATTGGCAATCTATTACAGCAAAATTAAAATTATAGCTGCATTCTGTTCCAAGAAAAGAGAGTGTCTGCTAGCTTAACCCTTTCACCCCTGAGTTTTTTTCGAAATCGGGTGGTGTTTTCATCACTACGACAGCTAATCCTGTAATATGACTAAATATAAGATGTTTGGCATACCTGAATCCTTGCCGTTATCCTGGGATATATAATCCCAATAACATTTATTAACATTTATAGGTGGGACGAATAAGTCCCAATAATACCAAAAGGGCCAAAAATTTGTACACATCTAAAGGTATAAACAAATATTGGGATAATATTATCCCACACAAATGCATTATTGGGATTATATGTCCCAAAGGCAGTTATAAATATAAAAAACTTACTTTTTTCATTATAATTTCTTTCAAATTTTGAAGGAATAATATTTATTCACACCTAAACTTTACAGCGAGCGGTATATTACGACTAAAACGGTACCAGATAGACGTTTCACACTGAAATACAACGCGTTACTGATGAAATTTCCGGACATGTCTGTGCAAAATATTGCGTAACGGGAAATTTGATGTCAATAATGACGGAATGCGGTTACTGATCATCAAAGAAGGCTTCAAGGTTTTATTGGGCTTATTTCAATGCGTAATTGGATAAAAATTAAAAGTTATACACATATTTGAAGTTTGCTGGGACGTATTGTCCCAGTAGGGGCGAAAGGGTTAAGTCTCAAGCCAGCAAACACTTCGTGAAAACACGACGTACAGCTTCCGAACGACTTGAGTAGTTTATATTACATTTATTGGCAATTTATTACCGCAAAACATAATTTATAGCTGCGTCCGGTTCAGAGAAATGTGAGTGTCTGCTAGGTTAAGTCTCCTGCCAGCGGAAACTTCGTGAAAACACGACGTGCAGCTTCCGAACGACTGAATAGTTTACATTATATTTATTGGCAACTTATTACCGCACAAAAAATGTATAGCTGCGTCCGGTTCCGAGAAAAGTGAGTGTCTGCTAGCTTAAGCTTCAAGCCAGCAGAAACTTCGTTAAAACACGAAGTACAGCTTCCGAAGGACTTCAATAGTTTATATGACCTTTATTGGTAATTTGTTACCGCACAAAAATGTATAACTGCGTCTGGTTCCTAAAAAGTGAGTGTCTGCTGCTTAAGACTTAAGCTCAAGACTTAGGCTAGCATACACTTCGTGGAAACACGATTTTTAGCTTCCGAACGACTTGAATGGGTAATATTACATTTATTAGCAATTTATTACCGCAAAAAAATTTATAGCTGCGTCCGGTTTCGAGAAAAGTGAGTGTCTTCTATTTTAAGTCTCAAGCCAGCAGAAACTTCGTGAAATCACGACGAACAGCTTCCGAACGACTTGATTGTTTATATTACATTTATTGCAATTTATTACCGCAAAAAACATGTATAGCTGCGTCGAGTTCCGAGAAAAGTGAGTATCTGCCAGCTTAAGTCTCAATCCAGCAGACACTTCGTGAAAACCCGAAGTACAGCTTCCGAACGACTTGAATAGTTAATATTACATTTATGGCAATTTATTACCGCAAAAATTTATAGTTGCGTCCGGTTCCGAGAAAAGTGAGTGTCTGCTGGCTTAGGTCTCAACCATCAGACACTTCGTGAAAACACGACGTACATCTTCCGAACGACTTGAATAGGTAATATTACCTTTATTGGCAATTTATTACCGCAAAACAATTTATAGCTGCGTCGGGTTCTGGGAAAATTGAGTGTCTGCTAGCTTAAGTCTCAAGCCAGCATACACGTCGTTAGAAACCCGAAGTACAGCTTCCGAACGACTTGAGTAGTTAATATTACATTTATCGGCAATTTATTACCACAAAAAAAATTTATAGCTGCGTCGGGTTCCGAGAAAAGTGAGTGTCTGCCAGCTTAAGTCTCAGCCAGCAGACACTTCGTAAGAACACGACGTACAGCTTCCGAACGACTTGAATAGGTATATTACATTTATTGGCAATTTATTACAGCACAAAAATATATAGCTGCGTCCGGTTCCGAGAAAATTGAGTGTCTGCTAGCTTAAGTCTCAATCCAGCCGACACTTTGTGAAAACCCGAAGTACAGCTTCCGAACGACTTGAATAATTATTATTACATTTATCGGCAATTTATTACCGCAAAAAAATTATAGCTGCGTCGGGTTCCGAGAAAAGTGAGTGTCTGCCAGCTTAAGTCTCAAGCCAGCAGACACTTCGTGAAAACACGATGTACAGCTTCCGAACGACTTGAATGTTTATATTACATTTATTGCAAATTTATTACCGCAAAAAACATGTATAGCTGCGTTGAGTTCCGAGAAAAGTGAGTGTCTGCCAGCTTAAGTCTCAAGCCAGCAGACACTTCGTGAGAACACGACGTACAGCTTCCGAACGACTTGAATAGGTAATATTACATTTATTGGCAATTTAGTACAGCGCAAAATATATAGCTGCGTCCGGTTTCAAGAAAATTGAGTGCCTGCTAGCTTAAGTCTCAATCCAGCAGACACTTCGTGAAAACCAGAAGTACAGCTTCCGAACGACTTGAATAGTTAATATTATATTTATGGGCAATTTATTACCGCAAAAATTTTGTAGTTGCGTCCGGTTCCGAGAAAAGTGAGTGTCTGCTGGCTTAGGTCTCAAACCAGCAGACACTTCGTGAAAACACGACGTACATCTTCCGAACGACTTGAATAGGTAATATTACCTTTATTGGCAATTTATACCGCAAAACAATTTATAGCTGCGTCGGGTTCTGGGAAAATTGAGTGTCTGCTAGCTTAAGTCTGAAGCCAGCAGACACTTCGTGAAAACACGACGTACAACTTCCGAACGACTTGAAGAGTTTATATTACATTTATTGGCAATTTATTACAGCAAAAACATTTATAGCTGTGTGTAAGTGTCTGCTAGCTTTAAGTCTCAAGCCAGCAGACACTTCGTGAAAACACGCTGTACAGCTTCGGAAATGACTTGAATAGGTAATATTACATTTACTGGCAATTCATTACCGCAAAACAATTTATAGCTGCGTCGGGTTCTGGGAAAATTGAGTGTCTGCTAGCTTAAGTCTCAAGCCAGCAGACACTTCGTGAATCACGACGTACAACTTCCGAACGACTGAAGAGTTTATATTACATTTATTGGCAATTTATTACAGCAAAAACATTTATAGCTGTGTGTAAGTGTCTGCTAGCTTTAAGTCTCAAGCCAGCAGACACTTCGTGAAAACACGCTGTACAGCTTCGGAATGACTTGAATAGGTAATATTACATTTACTGGCAATTCATTACCGCAAAACAATTTATAGCTGCGTCGGGTTCTGGGAAAATTGAGTGTCTGCTAGCTTAAGTCTGAAGCCAGCAGATACTGCGTGAAAACACGACGTACAACTTCCGAACGACTTGAAGAGTTTATATTACATTTATTGGCAATTTATTACAGCAAAAACATTTATAGCTGTGTGTAAGTGTCTGCTAGCTTTAAGTCTCAAGCCAGCAGACACTTCGTGAAAACACGCTGTACAACTTCGGAATGACTTGAATAGGTAATATTACATTTACTGGCAATTCATTACCGCAAAACAATTTATAGCTGCGTCGGGTTCTGGGAAATTGAGTGCCTGCTAGCTTAAGTCTCAATCCAGCAGACACTTCGTGAAAACCAGAAGTACAGCTTCCGAACGACTTGAATAGTTAATATTATATTTATGGGCAATTTATTACCGCAAAAATTTGTAGTTGCGTCCGGTTCCGAGAAAAGTGAGTGTCTGCTAGCTTAAGTCTGAAGCCAGCAGACACTTCGTGAAAACACGACGTACAGCTCCCGAACGACTTGAATAGTTTATATTACATTTATTGGCAATTTACGACCGCTCTTCGACTATTTTGTTGTTTTTTCTATGTAGTGTGTAAGTACGTAAGTAAGTGTTGAGAGGGTCTGTTCTTGTGATTTTGTATGTTTTTTTGCTTCCAAAAATGTGCAAATTTTTTCTTTGTATTGCGATTCGTACATTGCTACGGTCTTATTACCCTTGTCCGTGTCTGTTTTTATAATATTTGTATGGAATTTCAGAAATGATTTGGTTTGAATAAATGCTGCTAATACGAATTTTTCAGCAGTTTTGTGTCTGATATTCGTTTGAAGTAGTGTGAATTATGAGTAGTATGTTGTTGCTCACTTTGTTCCTTGCTATATCCTTATCTTTTTCGTCTTTTATACCCATGATTATTTGTTCCATTTCTGCTACAATCCGCATGGTGAAAAACTCTTACTTGTTGTTGGTAGGGTAAACTTTTTCCCCAGAATCTGATACGAAAAATAATGACGATTAGCCACGAAAATTTCATGAAAACTAATATAGAAAAAATACACACAATCTTGAAAATAATAATTACACCGACATGAACTAATAAACCAAGAAATCATGAAAAATAGCAACCCCCTCAATAAACCACAAAATGCAACATCAGAAGTAAAGAAATATTACAGCGTCACATATATCCCAAAGCTTAATACAATAGACCACAACATACTAAAAGAACAAAACATCACCTTAGCCAACAACTCCATCAACACATTATCCAAAATTTACACAAGAACAAAAGATCCAATAGAGAAGCTACAACAAAAACAATGTGATATACAAAATTGAATGCAATGGAAAAGAGAACGAAAACTGTGATAAGATTTATATCGGAAATATGAAACGAGAGCTTGGTATACGAATAGCCGAACACAAAGCAGACGTGAAAAAACAAAAACCAAGCACTGCGCTCTCCCAACACATAATAAGCAGTGGCTATACAGCTGATTTTAACGACACCAAAATTATTGATAAGAAAAAACGAGAATTGCCCAGATACAGATAGAAAGGCTTGCACATGTTGAGAAATAGAAAAAATACGATCAACAAAAAGAAGACTACGACTGCATAGGCGCTGCATACATGTTATATTTAAGTAATAATTTTAGTAATGACAAAACTACCACGCAAGGTGGTACGGATGATTAATTGTTCATTGTTATTGTAAGGTAATTGGTTGTTCTACATATGCAATAATCTTTTTTATCTTTTTATGAAAAAATAAATAGTGTAGCCCCTGATGATGCTGGAATATTCAGCGAAACTTTGGGAAAGAAGGTGAAATAAAGCGTTTATTTGCACCAATCATAATTAGGTCTAAGTAGCCTACGATCCTTACTAATAATCTACTATAGTATTTAGGAGTGTGGAGCCATGTGTAGAAGCCGTGGCCAGAGCGATTATTTGCATGCGGTTCAAGCAGCTCACTACTTCCGGTCGCTGCGCCCAAGTATCCTCTGCGTAGCCTCTAAACATCCGTTTAGTGGTGGGCTAATGTGAGAAGGCGACAACCTGGCTATGCCACTCTAACATAATCAATTTACGGGCTAGCCAGGAGCTCTTTCATCAGCAGCGTCTGTCCACCAAGAGGTGCGGCTGCAAGCGGGCGCCTGTCCTGGATCAAGCGGCTCGCTATATAAACGTGCAAGTAATATTTTCGACCCCACTGAGCGGGTTGTGCCCTGGGCTTGGAACCCGCCACGTCAAACCACACCCCAATGAAAAGCTACAACAAGCCTCGCATAAAAAGCAACCCCTTTATTGATAACGACCATGGCAAACGTTTGAAGGACAATGAATTGAGGGCACGCACCTCGAACTTTCGCTCCTGATTGGGATTTGTGCAGATGCCCGTCTGGTTGATGTCCTCGTCAAAGCAAAATCTGACATCAAAGCCATCCAAGAAATGCGTTTGGACGAAGCAAGGAAGAAAGTAGATTAAAAATTGTGACATCTATTGGAGTGGCCATACAAAAAAGCGCAGTTTCGGCGTCGGATTCGTGGTGGGAGGGAGACTTTGTTGCCAAGTACTGGCGTTCACATCTTTGGACGAACGTCTCGCCGCTATTTTTTATTTGTATTTATTTAGTAATAAAAATTAGTACAATAAGTCTAGTCTTTTATAGCACGACAGCAAAATTATCAAAAATATAGATGCTTGGGGAAACAATAAAATAGAAATATCAGATACATCATATCTTAAAATCCGAATAAAAGCAAACATTTTTAATATATCGTTCATCCGCGCTCATGCAACGACAGAGGAGAGACGATGAGGTGAAAGGCGCTTTTATGATATATTAGAAAGCACATACGAACGCTGCCCATGATATAAGATTTGTGCTTGGCGACTTTAACGTCAGGATGGGCAAAGAAGGTGTTTTTGGCCTTACAATCAGAAAGTTCGGCCTACACAATGAAACTTCTCCTAATGGACTGAGGCTGATTGACTTTTCCGGTGCTCGAAACATGGTCATTTTCAGCACGAGGTTCATGCATAAAAAGATACATCAACATACATGGCTGTGCCCCGATCGAAATACTCGCAGTCAGATCGATTTCTCACACCTGCTCTGTGAGAGCTCAACTCAGCCTGAAGGAATGCAAGAGCAGTGGGAGCATATCCCCAAAGCACTTCGTACTGCCGCCGAGGAAAAAATGGTTACCGGCGGCAACTCGACTCTCACACCTGCTCTCCGAGAACTCAACTCAGCCTGAAGGAATGCAGAAGCAGTGGGAGCATATCTCCAAAGCAATTCGTACTGCAGCCGAGGAAAAAGTGGTTACCGGTGGCCACGGAAAACAACTGGTACGATGAAGAATGCCGCGTTGCAACCGAAAGAAAAGACGCTGCCTACAGGGCTACGTTAAACGCGAGAGCAACAAAAGGAATGTGTGAACGCTATCGCGAGTTGAGCTGCTAGCTACCAGGAATAACACCCGAAAATTTTACCAAAAATTCGGCGACAGACGGAAGGTTTTAAGACCGGGGCTAACTCCCGTAAGAACGAAAACGGCGACCTTGTAACTGATGTCCAGAAAGTACTTAGATTAAATAGGGAACACTTCTCTGATCTCCTAAATGTAGACTGCGATTTACCGCACAGGGATTACGAACCCGATCCCGCAATTGATGATAATGGAATAAATGTCCCCCCCACCCGATTATGACAAAGTCAGAAAAGCAATAACCAGATTGAAATATATCAAAGCCGCTGGCGCTGATGGATTGCCTGCGGAGCTACTCAAATACGGCGGCGAGGAGTTGGTAAGGCGCATGCATCAGCTTCTTCGCGAAATATGGGCGTACGGCATGCACTCGTCGACGATTGGAATCTAAGTATTCTTTGCTCAGTCCACAAGAAGGGGGATACTGCAAACTGCGCCAACTATCGCGGAATCAGCCCTCTTAATATCGCATATAAGGTCCTGACAAGTGTATTGTGCGAAAGATTGAAGCCCACCGTGAATCGGCTGATTGGACCTTATCAGTGCGACCTGGTAAATCTACCATCGACCAGAATTTCACAATACGCCAAATCTTGGAAAACCCCGCGAGAAAAGAATCGACACATCACCTCTTAATTGACGATGAAGAAGAAGAAGAAAGTCGCCTTCGACAGCACGAAAAGGAGCTACCTATATTCCGTTGTGTATGAATTTGGTTTCCCCGAAAAATTTATACGGATGTGCAAAATGACGTTGAGCAACACCATCAGCTCAGTCAAAATGGGAAGGACCTCTCCGAGCCGTTCGAAACTAAACGAGGTTTCAGACAGTGTGACCGCCTATCATGCGATTTCCTTAATTTGATGTTGGAGAAAATTATTATAGCTGCAGAACTTAACCGCTCTGAAACAATATTCCAGGCATGCTTAACCAACGAACCGATATCATTTCGTTACGATAATTAACGTTAATAAACGAAACAAAGTTATTTCGTTTCGTTTATTAACGTTAAGAACGTCAAATTAACGAAATGATTTCGCTTCGTTTTCTGCCATATCAAA
>JARSSU010030693.1:0-25893 GCA_029619165.1 Eurosta solidaginis | reverse complement strand
CATATATAAATAAATTAGCTGTACCCAACAGATGATGTTCTGGGTCACCCTGGTCCACATTTAGGTCGATATCTCGAAAAGGTCTTCGCATATACAACTAAGGGCTACTCCCTTTTAAAACCCTCATTAATACCTCTAATTTAATACCCATATCGTACAAACACATTCTAGGGTCACCCCGGGGATTCAAGGGGTTGTGTAGCGCAATATATAGCTTCTCCAACCCAACTGTCAACCTCACCTTCGAGCGGCGAATCCCGTTTCACTAACAGACGAGGCTCTGGCGACCCCAAGCTCCTCATGGAACTTGGGGGTGGGGAGGGAGGGATGGCCTGAAGGTTCAATGTGGCCATATAAATCGTTCCCGAGATGGTCAGGCCAGCACCTTAATGGTGCTGTGTTACCGGAGCGTATCGGATCTGTATCCGACAAAGGACCATCACATCGATAACACTCCCCAAAGCCTTCGGGGAGTAACCAAATCGCTACAACAACAACAACAACAACAACAGGGTCACCCCTCGCTTCCCAAGGCAGTCGGTTCTATGTACCGGAGCGACTCGGGATTTTTCCCGACCAAGGACTGTCATTTCAGTGTAACCCCATTTAATTTGTTTCGTCCCTCCCACAAATTGTCATCCTCCCAGCATCTCCTTGAGCAGACTGCTCCTATCTCTTGCTCAGGGAAGGTATCGAATCCAATCCGGGTCCGTCTCCTGACCCCGTCCTGAGAAATGTTTTGCTGCATCTGCCGGAAAGACTTTTTAGGACGGTCCATACTCTGTTCAGTGTGTCTCGTGTTGGTGGTTGCCATCGGACAGGTTTTCTGTGGGCTTGATCCCACGAACCCGACATCCACGTACTTTTATAAAAACGTTTTGTGGCTCCTTGCTGTTCAACGCCGCAAGGGCGCCCCGTTTCTACTCTAATCGCCCCCCCCCCCCCATTTACCATCCAGCAGCCCCGCTGCTCAGCAAGCACAACAATTACCCGGCTGCTGCTACGAGCCTTACGGGCGCCAACAACCAAACAGCTGCTACCACTCATAACGACAATCTTTCGTAGTAGAGTCGGAAGCAAGCTAGCACAGCCACTGCCCCCTTCTTCTCCCCCCCTCTTTTCCGCAGCAATCGTGTGTCAGGAACAGACTCTTGGTACCCTACCTCCGTTTGGCACCGTTTGCCAGCACAGAATATATATTTTGCGACCATCCCCCAATGCAGAGCTCTCCTTCCTTGGGTAGGTGCCACCTTTCCTAGATGTTCTGGTCTCCGCGACGGCAACCCCTCGACGGGTTTTCATCGCCCATGTATGCCATGTCGCAAACCCAAATCATCCTGGTACCCCAATGCTTGCCCAAGGACGCCCGTCCTCCAGGGCACAACAGCATTTGCGTCCTGCCTTCCTCACCCGGCGTAGTCCCCCGTCCACTTACCCCAGAGATGGCTCACGTCTCCCCTCTGCACTTCAGAATCTGCAGTAACCTGTAATGAGCTAACTGGGAAGATACGGAGATAGTCAATTTCATGAAGCGGCACACATCCGCATTGCTGCGATTCAAGAGCTAAACTCACAGCAACGATCTGCTTTGCAGACCTGCTCTGGTATAATGTCCACAAGAAAGGATCGCGAGATGCGGAAATGGAGGCGGCCTCGCGTTTATAATACACCACTCTGTGCAATATCACATATATTGATCCTGGTCATCGACCGCAGTGACTAAAATCTTGGGTTTACGTTGATCAGGATCTACATTTTGGTGAGCACGCAGCCGCATTGTTCCGGAATTAGAGCCGTAACAAAATCTCAAATCCCTTGCTGGCAGTACCTGGGGAAAAGATAAAGAAACGCTCATGACTACATACAACAATTAGCAAGCCGATTACGTGCTACGCGTCACCCATAATGGTCGCCAAGCCTAAAAAATTACCCACTGGAAGAAGCTACAGGCCTGCCAAAATATTGCACTCAGAATTGCCACGGGCTGTCTTCTTATGTCCCCAGAACACCATCTACATAATGAGGCGAGAATACTCCCCATCAGGGAAAGAAACGAGATGCTGACCAAACAGTTCCTGTTGAATACCCAGAAACCTGGGCATCCCAACAGACATCTGATTTGACGAGCCAGCACCGCCTAGGGCTTAAGGAGTCATCTCCGTAAGCATTTTGAGGAAATACGGCATCTGAGAACACAGCCGTATGAAGCGAAAAAACACAAGCAGGTCTTGGTGAACTCACAAACAGGCGTCGGACCTTTATGCCGGGAATTGCCCGGTGAACCCAGTACTCAAAGTAAAGTATCCAAAACTTGCGGAAGAGGAACGCATACTCCCCAGGGAAACGCGTGTCACCCTGGCTCAACTTCGTTCTGGATACTGTAACAGGTTAAACTCTTACCTATCCAGAATCAACCCCGACATACAAATGTATGCCCCGCTTGCAATGTGTCCCCACATGACACCAACCATCTCTTTAATTGTATGTGGAACCAACGCCTCTAACACCCCTTCCCTATGGTCCACCCCTGTTTGAAACAGCAAGTTTCCTTGGACTCCCGTTAGAGGATATTGATGACAGTTTGTGATCGGTCGCGTCTGTTAGGTGGGGCGAAGCACTGCTACAACAACAACAACAACAACAAGGGTCCCCCTGGTCCAATTTTATGGCGATATCCCCGAAATGGCTTCCACCTAAGGAACTATGGTCCACTCCTTTTAAAATACTCATTAACACCTTTCATTTGATACCCATATCGTACAAACTCATTCTAGAGCCACCACAGGTCCCACCTTTATGGCGTTATCTCGAATGGCGTCCACCTATAGAACTATGTCCCACCCCCTTTTAAAATACTCATTAACACCTTTCATTTGATACCCATATCGTACAAACACATTCTAGAGTCACCCTGGCCCATCTTTATGCGATATACCGAAAAGGCGTCCACCTATAGAACTAAGGCCCACTCCCTTTTAAATACTCATTAACACCCTTCATTTGATACCTATATCGTACAAACGCATTCTAGAATCACCCCTGATCCACCTTTATGGCGTCCACCTATAGAACTAAGGCCCACTCCCTTTAAAATACTCATTACACCTTTCATTTGATACCCGTATCGTACAAACGCATTCTAGTCACCTTTGGTCCACTTTTATGGCGATATCCCGAAATGGCGTCCACCTATAGAACTATGGCCCACTCCCTATTAAAATACTCTTTAATACCTTCCATTTTATACGCATGTCATACAAACACATTCCAGGGTTACCCTAGGTTCATTTTCCTAAATGGTGATTTTCCCTTATTTTGTCTCTAAAGCTCTCAGCCGAGCATGTAATGTTCGGTTAGACCCGAGCTTAGCCTTCTTACTTGTTTCATTTCAAATACATATATATATATAGAAATGCATTTGCGTTAAAACGAAAAAGAGGTATAAATAAACAAAATAACTTGTTCAAATTATTCTTGCTATCATTTTCATCCATACGCACTTATCTTTCAAACCGCACTTTTTTTAGTAATCTATGCATTTAGTTTTCTAGATGCATGCAATTGCTTACAAAAGTACAACTCGTTGACTCGATCAACATCCAGGAATGCTACATATTTTATTTTTACGTTATTGTACAAAAAATTAGCTTAATCTAGTTTTTCTTCTTATCAAACGAGTTTCGTGAGGTCATTTTGTTCACATCAGTCTCAGTATATTCCTCGATTGCAAGTCCTGTATCCAACCTATTTTTATCGACTGGATAAAGCCAACGTTGATATAAGTATATTAGGAAGACCACATCATCACGTAAACAAGCAACTCTGTGTGCTGTGGGCATCGTTATAATGAAAGCAAAGAAATCATCTATAAAGGTATTAAAAGCTTTGTACATAAAAGCTCTCCATGGTAATGCTGCAACCGATTTCATTTTATAATTTACAAACAGCTGTGGCAGCATAAATAAGAAACCAAAAGCATAAACGCCATTTACAAGTGAGTTCAGAGTCCAGGAATACCAGCTTTTGTGTGGTTGATATAAAGAGAATAGACCGCTCCCGCCCAAGCACAATGGATATAACAAATAACTTAGATATTTCATTCCTTGTTTGTCAAAGTTCTTCGGTTTTCTTTCCTCATTTTCATAGCTTCCATTTCTCTTTGATTGTTCTTTTCTTTGTAAGCCTCTGAATCCTAATTCAAGTTTTAATATTTTTTTGCACTTCCATAATTCTATAAACACGCCTAAGCCAGCTGGTACTAAAACCAACATGGAAGTGTTTTCATCCATTAATAAAGAAATATCACTATTTGCGAAAATGCGCGCCACAGAGTCGTACGTGTAGATAGTCCCGCATAGGATTTCTTTCGACGCCAAAACGAAACGTCGTTTTTAAACGAAAGGAAATCGAATAGTAGCTATAAATAAACAACAAAAATAGATGGTTAAATGATAAGAAAATTTTAATGGTTTAGTTATCACTACATGTACACTAACAGCAAATATAGTTTCCACATAGGAGGTAAACATTTGTATCCGAAAACATGCCCTTTACTTCATCTATATCTTTCTTAGAAAATCCTATAGTTTTGCATCATTTCCATTGCATGTTCAACACCCATTAGCATTAAACGCAATTTTCCAATACCTATTGGTTTATAATTAAATGTTATATTGAATTCGGTGGTATTTTTCGTTACTTGTACAAGATTTCTCTGACGTGTATTAAAAAAATCAGTCTTAAGAATAGGCATTATTTGATGATTGCGATTGATCTGTATAAGTCTAGCCATCTCTGGAGGAACATCTGATTGTGATAAGGAAATGTTATCTGTAAGCAAGTTCACGTGCACTTGAGACAAAATATGTGTAACTGGTCTAACTGACTTTACATTAGTTTTAGCAGACGATTTGAATTGTCCTTTATTATTATTTACGTTGGCATTTGTTTTCTTTCTAAAAGTAGTAAATTGGAGCAAATCCTAATGAGCTTGAGTTTGTGAATACAATTACCTTATCGCCAAGTAAGTTGAATGCTTCAATTCGTGGTTCAATATACTCTGTTAACCTCGTTGTGTGAATTACGTGTGGGCCCGTCACGTCGTAATGTTTTTCCATTCTAAAGGTTCACCTTTTAACGCCAATACGACCTATAATAAGTTGTATTATATACTAATATGAAGCTTATGATTAGATTGTTGTTGAAGCAGAACATCAGGGTCATAAGAAAGTAATAATTTTAGCCTCGGTAATATCCGTGCCATTCCGGTACTTGTAACTGGCTGTGGCGCAGATATTAGATCTTGATAATCATTCGGCATAATCAACAGCAAATTAAACTTTGAAATACGGAGTTCGTCAGACATTATAGCTAATTGTATCTTACCTGCAGATAAAGGCTCCCATTTCGCCGCGTCCTCAGTGGCACATCGATTTGAAACTCTTTTTGAATGAGGTCATGTAGTCAAAGTTACTCGAGCTGTAAATATTAGACACTTCAGTGGTTAATGGATTAGGATTTGCCGAAGTGAACAATGCCAATTGCATGCGTGGCGTTTCACTAAGGAATGATGAAAGCAGGGCCGACCAGAACAACGTCACAGTGGTAAACAATTGTGCCATCACCCACATGGAATGACCAATGTAAGCCATAAAGGCAACACCCAGAATAGTTGAGATAGATGGAATGTACATTTTGTTCAATATTACAGCATTTGTATTAAAATTCGTAGTATATATAAATCTAAGTAATAACTTGGTTTTAAAATTAAATTGTTAGAGATAAATTTTTCTTTTCCGCCTTCGGATTATTTTTCTCGAGATTAATACGCGTCTTTTGATACTCACCTGAAAATCTTGGCCCAAATTTCGGTGGTACCATAAACTGCACTACTACCAAATTGTTTTTGTATTTTTAAAAACCCACTATCCAAATCATCGGTCAGTGTCACCAGAGAAAATTCACGCTCACTTTCTAGACTGTGTAACACTGCGCACTTTCCTTGGTGGCGGCTGGCGCACTAATGGCCACGCCACAATCAAAATTTTCATGTAGATGCGAACAACGCCATCTGATAGGAGATTTACACAGCCACTTACCCTACAAGAACACTGACTATCATATGACTATCATCTGATTGTCAGCAATGTCAACCTAACGATCAGCGCCTCATACAAACTTTCTATCACAAACTTAAGGGGGCTTGCGCAAATGTGATGTAAACAACTGTGTACGTGTGAGTTTTTGTCTCCTTCTTATACACCAACATGGCCTACTGATTAAGTATATAGCCGTACTGCTCACTCTCATTCCTTTTCCTGGATCAGTGCTGACACTCTAACTATCAAAAAGTGTCATAAATGATAGTTTACTGTAGATATCAGGTTTGACTATTATACTATCATAAATGACTATTGTTATATTCCGCCAAAAATGAAACAATGCTTTTTGCTTTTTATTTACTTTATTTCATTACGTTTTTAATTTTGTACGTGATAAAAGCATACGTGTTTCTTATTTGTTTAAAATAAATAGTTTTATAAGAATTCGAGTTCAGAATGTTCAATTTAAATTCAGAAAATACCAAAACAACAGAATAGCGCTTTCCTCATGCGGAAACACATTTAAAAATGAATCACCACCGCATCAGTTTTTTGAGTGCGCCCCACACATTCCGACAGCTTTTTGTATTTTTTAATATTATTTTCGATTGTTTTTCTTTCTTTTAGCATGGAGCTTTGAAATGCTCTCTTTTTCATTTTTTAAACTTATTTTTTATTTGGTATTCGTCGGTTCAAAATTGCGCAATTTAAAAAATAACAAAACAACCGTGATAATCATTTGATTGTCATGCGACAGTCAGTAGTGACAACATGATTAAATCGGATAAACTGTTCTCGCATACATAAAATTCCGTTGAGAATTATGTATCTGTCTCACATGCATAATGGTATCTGCTGTATGTTCTTTTGTTCTGTACCAGCTGTCCGAAGCTTTCCCAGTTTGAGTCCTTTTTCATGATTATAGGCTGTCGTTGGGTACACGCGGATATGCGTGTGCGAACAAAGGAACATACACAAATTTGAGTATCAATGTTTACGTCATCGCAGGATCAGCATTGTCAATTACAAGTGTGAGTGTATTAGTAAAACTATCAGCGTTTCTTGTAGGGCATCTGATAGGATTTAAGCTGGAGACATTGGTGCTTTATCGGTAACCGTATCGGTAACCTTATAACAGCTGATTCGACCAATCTTATGAGAATCAATGCAATCGATTATTGGTGCCGCTAAGGTCGTAACCGTATCGTAGCCAACCAATTGGGTTTTGGTTTACCGTCGTAACGATAAACAGCTGATTACGTTAGGGATACGGATACAGCGCTACGACATACGGCACCAATGACTCCAGCTTTACACAGCCACTTAATGCAAAGAGAGCAAAGATTTGAAAAATTAATCTACTCTCTTTGATGCGGCGCATTTCCTTATACAAATTGGGTATCCAACACACGCATTTTCTTACTAAAAGAAACCTGGCGAGAACATGAATAGTTAAAAGCCGTATCTTTGTGCTCTTCTAGAGTTGCAACGGCTGTTTTCACTAGTATTTAAATTCCAAACATACAATTCTACCAGACACTGCTTTGTATTCGTGATATTTTTTTTTGTTTATGCTACTATTATTTAATCAATTACGTCAGTGCATTTTATTGCCATGGATTAGCGTCCTCGCAGCAGGGTCTTGCAAGGAAGGTTAAGCGAGATGTGCATGAGGCCAATAGAAAGGCTTTCAAATTGCTCATTTGGAAGTAAGCATTTATTTTTATGGTGAACAACAGATAGAGCAACACAAGTGCCATCTGACATACAAAAGTTGGCGATCTTTAACTTTTGCTATCAGTAATCATAATAATGTAACGAATTCTAGGGACTTCCGATTATTTTGTACCTTCTGCTAACGTTCGAATCGCTAAACTATAGAATATATAACTCCAATATTCATAAATACAAACTGTTCTTTATTCAAAGTACCGTGGGAGTAGTACTTCACAATTATACTTCACAACCAATACCGTGTTTAATTCTACGGATTTCCGATTATTTTGCACCTACTGCTAACGTTCGAATCGCTAATACTAGGTTCAAACACACACCAAATTGGCAATTTATACCATTTGGGCAATTTATTACGCAATTTGTCATATAATAAATTGTAATAATAAATTGCCAATTTAAAAAAATTGCGTAATAAATTGTTTCAAACTGCAAATGCAACATTGTAAAGTGTGTTTATTGAGTATATTTAAACGTCAATTACGCATGGCTGAACTATATTGTTGGCGCATCTCATCAGCTGATTTTATGTCTTTCATTTCACTGGAGTAGGGATTGTCAAAAGAAGATGGCAAACTCAAAATGAAACCAAAACATTGAACACATTTTCTTACAATGCACAAAAATTTCAAAGTGTTTGTGTTTTCAGTCCATTCCATTCACCTAATATCATCACGCACATTTTGACAGTCTTATAAAGATATGTTGTTACTGTAGAGATGAGCCAACCAGCTATCAAATTACTATTGTATAAGCTAAATAAGTTGTATGAACACCACTCAATTTAAATCGAATTGCCTCAATTTATTTTTCTGTTGAACATAGTATATAACTGTCGAATAAATAACTCCGATATTCAATATTACAACTGCTCATATCCGAGTTCGTTGCCTCACACTCTGTTGTTTGGCCACTGGACTACTTCGTAGGCTTGAACTTGACGGATTGGCTTTGCATAATCAGTATCGTTCGACGTTTCACAACAGTAATGCGCCCTGGCTTGAAACACCCCTGCATTCTTTCTGGGAAATTCTTTCCTTCGTTTTAGTGCGTCCCATTCGGTTTGTCAATGCCAGTGTTCTTCCCGCAGATACATTGGGCTTTAATGTGCGTGTTCTATTCATTCCACCAATCTTTACACTATCTAATCCTTTTGACTTTTGTGTCTTTGTCGAATCTCCTCCACCAGCACTCGCTTACTGCTGCACCCTTCTCAAACTGTAGTTAAGTTGTACATCCTTGTTCTTATAATCCTCTCTGCACATCGGTTTCTGATGCCATGGTCAACTAAGAAATCCACTCCCAATATGACTTCATCAACGACCTCTGCCACAAGGAATTTGTGTAGAATCACGACCTTCCCAATTAAGACATACACTTCTACCTGGACTTGGTTATACTCGCCAGTGACCGTGCGCAATCTTGTTCCAGGTAATGGCTTACTCTCCTGTTGGTCAAATCAGATCGGATTAAGAATGAGATGCGCCCGTATCTACAGTCAGTGCACGCTCCTTGCCATCCACATTTCCTCTGACGGCAAGACTGCTCGATTTTCTTCCTATTTGTGATACAGATATCACAGGACACGCTGGAGCAAGTTATCGATCTTTACATCTGGCTTGCTCTTGCTCATATCCTCCTGCTTAGTACTTAAGACCACCCATACTGTTGGAACCACCAAGGTCAAGCCCGCAATGAAGTACAATGTTACCTGGATTGCCGCATTTGAAGCATTTGATAACTCTTCACTCCGCTTTTGCGATGCTTTCAGTGCTCCAATATTGTGTTCACTCAGTCTGGCATTTCTACTTCCACGCGGCGTGCTTTAAAAGCTGACACAGAAGCGATGCTGTTTCCTGAATCAGAGCATGTGATATCGTTTCTGAGAATGTAGGTTTTGGGTTTGCGTATGTCGCTCGCTCGTTTCGACATTCCGTATTCCATTAATAAAGCTCTTAATTTTTACCCTTTCGGTGTATTCCACAGGACAGCAACTTTATCTTCCGCATTCCAGTTGTTCACTGCTGACGTCTTCTCAAGTAGAGGTTAATACCTGGAAAGGAACAAAGCCGTCAAAGGCTGGCGTTTTACCTTCGGATTAGACGTGAAGTTACTGGGCGGTTCAATTGTAAGGGTTAGTTTCTCTTCCATATGCGCTTACAGTTTAGATGATATACGGACTTCCTGCTCTTCTAGTTGTGAAGAGCTCTGGGATGATAACTATGCTGAAATTTGTGCCGATATTTCGGAAATACGCGTCTCCTGTGCTTCAATCTTAGATGTTATGCGTGTCTCTTGGGATTCCATCTTGGATGTTAAACGTGTCTCTTGCGATTCCAGTTGTGATGTGTGCAGATATTGCAGCCAATATCATGTTCAAGTCTGTGCTGGTAACTGTCTGCGATGTTTCGTTTTTCTCTTCCATTTTTGTTGCTGCCTCTTCCCCATCAGATTGAAAGACATACTCTTCCACATCGATTCTTTAGGACTCCATAAACTATCGCAGTCGTGCCTAAACTTAATTTCGGATTTATTGCCGGTTGTATTCAATGCACGGCTCTACAATTCCTTCTTCAGTTGCTGAATCTTCAATTCACTCAACTTTGCCATTGCCTTGTCGTGCTTTGCAACTCTGGAATTTATTCAAAAATTCCTCTTCTTACACCAATTGTAACGAATTCTGGGAATTCCGATTATTTTGCACCTTCTGCTAACGTTCGAATTGCTAAACTGTCGAAAAAATAACTCCAATATTCAGTATTGCAAACTGAACTTTATTTGGATTAGTTTGGGAGCAGTACTTCACAATTATACTTCACAACCAATCAAAACTGATTAACTTATTCCTCATCTGACACTTGGTTTGGCTATCACTGTTTCCACACTTTGCAAGTGAAGTTATTTTTCCCACTCTTTGGTACTTTTCCAACGATTTTCACAATTAAGAACTGCATTTTAATATAAGTATAGAAGACAAAATATGTTAGTAAGTATTTTTTTTGTATACTGAGAATGTTTATAACAGTGCGTCGCGAGATATTTTATGTGAATGAACAAGGCGAAGTAAGTTTCAGCTGCTAAATCTGAAGTTTCTTTGTATTTAAAAACGCAACATGTTGTGGAATTGTGGCGATGTTACTGTCATGCGTATGTATGAAAAAGTTCATTCTGCAGCGCCATTACTGGTTTATTGATGTGAAATATTTAAAGCCACTTGTAAACCCGATTTCTGGCGTGGCGACGCGTGCCGCATGATGCTAAATGTGTACATATATTGGTGTTTCCGAAGGAGTGTCAGAAAAGAGCAAAAAAATAAACTTTTGCCTCTACGACACAAAATATTGATACAAATATTTGGCTAATGTAGACGGTGATAAAGGTTAATCAAATTTACTACGTTACTCAATTTTTGATGTGAAATCAGCCAAAAGCAGAAATAGTAAACGTTTGTCTAAGAAAATTGTATAGATGTCAATCGATCGCCCCAAAGGTTAAGCAAATATACTAGGTTAATCAATGTTTGATAAGAGTCAACAAATCGTCCATAATACAGATTTGAACATAGTAGAACCGTTTGGGGTTATTTCGGCAACTCTCTTGGGGTCCTAATGGGGTCATTTGTCTTGAGGGTCATTTGGGGATCCCTTCGCAGTCACTCGGGGGTCATTTCGGGATGATTTTTGGGATTCTATTGTGTTGCTCTCGGGTCTTTTCGGAATGACTTTAGGGACTCTTTCAGGGTCACATAGGGCCATTCGTGGTCGTCTTGGGGTCATTCCTTGATGATTTTGTTTCTCTCTTGGGGTCCTCCAGTGCTTTTTCGATACCATTACCTGTAAAAGAAAAGCTGGCAGGGAGAATGGCTGTCGCGAATGGCCAGAGAATGAAAGATAGGTTTGTTTTTTGTTCGCCGTTACTAAATTGAACTACCATGAATTGCCCATTGTGTATCAAATCAGATTTTTCTTTTAAATGTGTATACTAAAAATCAGACTACATATTTATATTCATTTCTAAGATCTAGTTAATAGATGAAATCTGAGCAGCCAATTAAGCAAACATTTTAAAATATGTAAATAATGCAATAAAACAGTTGTCTATAAAAATTTTTGAAAACACTATTGAGCACATAATTTAAGTAATCGGACAGCGATTGAACAGGTGATCGATGCTGTTTACTATTGTGAACGTTTTTATCAAACAATCGCCACTTGTATGAATTCACAATGGCAATGGCAGAAAAGAAAAAAATTTTGCGGTATATTAATGAATTTCCATGAGTTATACTGTTTTCACACAGAAACTTAATGATCTCATTTCACCTTCTAATGAAATCGTAAATTTTTTGCTTTCACACAGAAGTAACTGCTCGATTAGTATGAAGGATGAAATGTCAAGCGAATAAAATGACAATGCTATATGACAGACAATCATGGCGGAACGATACAAGGTTACAGCATGGTGACATACCTACATACATAAATAAGAATTCCATGTACTTTGTTTTTGTAAATTCGATGGACAAATGTCAAAATCGTACTGCGCCGGAAGTTTATGTATCAAATCAAATAAAAAAGGTTATAATCAGCTGTTCGATGCGGCCACCTTGTATCGTTCCGCCATGCAGACAATGACATTTACTTTGACAAATGACATTTTTAAGCACTGAACACACCAAAAACTAAGAAACTGAACGCTCCCAACAGAGTTGCATTGTGCTTTTGACTTCATTAGGCATTCGATTAGCTACTAATGAAATAATTATAGATTCGAATTTTGTAGGGAAGATTGAGCTCAATAAGCGTCTTAATGTAGAAAACTGCCTTTATTATTCAATAAGCCGTGTATGTGAAAACAGTCTTACCCCAATTGTGTTTTATACCAACTTTTTCTTTTTAATGCGTCATAGAAAATCAGAGTACATATTAATATTCGTTTGAAATACACTATTGAGCAAATGATTTAATACTGTAACGAATTATGGGAACGTTCAAATATTCAGTATAGCCAAATGTTCTTTATTTACAACTCTACTGTAATAGTACTTCACAAATTGGCAACAACAAAGTATCGAGTGACGCCTCTTGACAAATATATACTCTTTGACCAAAGAGGATAAATACAATAAGAGGCGTCACTCGTTATATTTTTGGCATTTACTCGATGTATACTGAGAGGTAGTCGCTACTTTTTTTTTGGGCGAGATGTTTATAAATGTCTTCTATACATTTTCGTGTGGGTATTTGTGTTTATTTTTCAACTGTATTTAATTAATTTATTTAATTCTCTTTCCAAAAATCACAGTTGCACAAGGGCCTACACGGCATGGATAAATGCGAGACAATTAAAAATGTCCTCTCAGAAAACATTCGGCATCAATTTTTCAATTTCCAGCGAGATACTCGCCACAAAATAACGAGTGACGGCTCTTATTGTATTCATCCTCTTTGTTATGACCAAAGAGGATAAATACATTAAGAGCCGTCACTCGTAATTTTTTTGGCATTTACTCGATGTATACTGAGAGGTAGTCGCTACTTTTTTTTTGGGCGAGATGTTTATAAATGTCTTCTATACATTTTCGTGGGGTATTTGTGTTTATTTTCCGACTGTATTTATTAATTTATTTAATTCTTTTTCCAAAATCACAGTTGCACAAGGGGCCTAACACGGCATGGATAAATGCGAGACAATTAAAAATGTCCCTCTCAGAAAAACATTCGGCATCAATTTTTTCAATTCCAGCGAGATACTTGCCACAAAATACGACGGCTCTTATTGTATTATCCTCTTGTTATGACATCTATCTCTGTCGAAATTTTCGTTGTCTATCTAACAGCTCCGACACATAAGCAGTTTTTTCACATGCTTATGCATTATGAGTAGATTGCATGTATTTTTATGGAGAATGGTAGAATGAGCGACACTGGCGCTATCTGATATTGAAAAGTAGCCAACTCCCCAATTTTTGTCCCAAGCAAATCATAAGAAGAAGAATTTGACATTTGCTTTGGCTAAGGGTGTTGGCACACTTTGCAAGTGAAATTATTTTTCCCACTGGTTGGTAATTTTCTAACATTTTTCACAATTAAAAACTGCAATATAACAACCGAATACGACACAAAATATGTTAGCAAGTATTTTTCTTTTATAGGGAGAATGTTTATAACAGTGCTTCGCGAAATTTGTTTGTGAACGGGCAAGGCGTAATAAACTCAATTGTCAAGTCTGAAGTTCCTTCATATTTACAAACGCAACATCTTGGTTGATTGTGGTCGATGTTATTGGAATGCATAAGCTTGTGTTAAACGCATCTACATGAAAAATGTCATTGTGTCACCGCCTTAATTTTGAAGCGAATAAAAATTTTATTTCGACGCTGTATCGAATTAGAAGAAAATTTTTTGAAACGTAAGTTGTTTGTGTTTATCTTCTACTTTTTTGCTACCTAATAGTAATTTCAAACTGTCGAAATTTTCGTTGTCTATCTACTTTTGAAGCGAATAGAATTTTATGTCGACGCTGTATCGAATTAGAAGAAAATTGTTTGAAACCTAAGGTGTTTGTGTTTATCTTTTACTTTTTGCTACCTAATAGTAATTTCAAACTATTTGTACTAATCTTATATAGGTCCAAGATCGTAAATACAAAACAACAGCTTTGCAAGACTGGTTGAAAAATCCTGTTTAAAACAAAAGCACAAAGGATCAGTGGAAAAAAATTCCGAGCGCATTCTTGCTCAGTTGAGACAATCCCTAGAGCAAAGTCTGAGAATTGTTGCCAATTTCAAAATTGTTGGAATAGACTTATAAATGTCAAAATTACAAACAACCTCGCTCACCTGACGCAAATCTCAGGTCTAGAGTTGCATTTTTTGGTACTTAAGAGTACTTTAAACTCAGTTGCATTTGATAGTTTAATAAAACTTTGTAGTATTTGCAGATGAAATAGTTGCATATATTTTCACGGAAATATAAATAATAGAAGACTTGTAGAATTGTGAATGAAACTAAGTGTGATATCTTATCTGTAAACTGCCTGACAGGATGTTCAATATGGCTACTTTTTAGCGTTTTGACAGGGTGTTCAATATGGCGGCGCCAATCTTCAGCGGGTGATAGAAAAAGATGCAGAATGAGACAGCGATAGTAAATTACAAATCAGGTGATCCAACCACTTTGAATTTTGACGTCTATGCAGAAGATATCACTTAGTTTCATTCACAATGACTTGTAGCCTCCAACAATGCGGAAATACGGAAATAAAAATTATTTAATTACAGTCAAAAAAGTTTAGAGAAACTTAACAAAATATAAAGCGCCATACGTGTAACATTGCTGTTTTTTTCATTTAAAAATATTGTTACCAGATTCTTGTATTACACAAATATAATGAACTTGGGTACTGAAATTCAGAAATCCTAGAAAATATTTACCGACATACTTTGTTGTTGTGTTTTAAAAGTTTTTCACAATAATTTTAAAACTATATATTTTCTATGCTTTTTACACCTAGAAGAGTAACTTCATGTAATAAACTAAATTTTTAATGAATAACTCTGAACTGAACAGTTTTCGCCATGATATAAAATTAAAATGCTGTGTAACAGGAGCAACCCTTTTGTGACTGCATAAACCCTGTTTCAATCTTTTACGTCCCTGCACAGAACCCTCATTGACCGTTTTTAACCTAAGCAACAATGGCAACCCAGATTTTCCCGTTATGCTAACTGAAGCGAGTGCCTGTCAGAAAGAAGTCAACACACTTGTACTTATCCACAATGTACCGAATGATAATTCGTTCGATCAGCTCTTTCGACCACAGTCGAAGATCGAATTTGTCTCATAATAGGGGCCCTTTTGAACGTTCTTTCCAACTTGTTTTAGTTCACAATGGCCGCGACCGACCAAGGGGCTATAAAAAATGTTGTGCTGATTCGAACGGTATATAGTTTTGCTTAATGCAAATACAAATTTTGGGGGTTATTACACGACAAAAGGTCAAAGAGTAAATCCAAATATCTACAAAACTAGTATGAGGTTTACAAAATGTGAAAGTTTTGTGTGTTGTAAGAAAATGTGTTCAATGTTTTGGTTTAATTTTGAGTTTGCCATCCTCTTTTGACAATCCCTACTCCAGTGAAATGAAAAAAAATAATATCAGCTGATGAGATGAGCCAACCATATAGTTGAGCCATGCGTAGCTGACGTTTAAATCTACTCAATAAACACATTTAACAAGGTTGCATTTGCAGTTTGAAACAATTTATTACGCAATTTTTTTTAAATTGGGAATTTATTATTACAAGTTACTTACTTAATTGGCGCTTAACCGTCTAAACGGTTATGGCCGTCCAAGAAGGCGCGCCAGTTGCTCCTTCGCTCCGCCAACCGGCGCCAATTGGTCACACCAAGGGAGTTTGAATCGTTTTCCACCTGGTCCCTCCAACGGAGTGGGGACCACCCTCTACCTCTGCTTCCATAGGCGGGTTCCGATAGAAACACTTTCTTGGCCAGATCATCATCTTTCATTCGCATAACATGGTCTAGCCAGCGCAGCCGCAGCGTTTTAGTTCGCTGGACTAGGTTGATGTCTGCGTATAGCTCGTACAGCTCATCATTAAATCTTCTTCGGTACTCGCCATCGCCAACGCGTAGATGTCCATAAATCTTTCGAAAGAACTTTTCTCTCGAACACTCCCAAAGCGCTTCGTCTGTTGTTGTCATGATCATGCTTCTGCCCATATAGCAGGACAAGTAAGATAAGTGACTTGTAGAGTATGATTTTCGTTCGCTTAGAGATGTCTTACTTTTCAATTGCCTACCTAGTCCAAAGTAGGATTTATTGGCAAGATTGATTCTTCGCTGGATTTCAGTGCTGATGTTGTTGCTAGTGTTGATGCTGGTTCCCAAATAAACGAAGTCTTTTACTATTTCGAAATTATGGGTACCAACAGTTCCTCATTCACCATCAAACCCATTTTTACCGCTTCTTTTTCCAGTTTGGAGTAAGCAGAACTAACTGCGCGGGTGTTTAGGCCGATGATATCAATGTCATCAGCATATGCCAGTAATTGCACGCTTTTATAGTATATTGTTCCAGTGCGGTTAAGTTCTGCAGCTAGTATAATTTTCTCCAGCATCAAATTAAAGAAATCGCACGATAGCGGGTCACCCTGTCTGAAACCTCGTTCAGTTTCGAACGCCTCGGAGAGGTCCTTCACAATTCTGACTGAGCTGATGGTGTTGCTCAACGTCATTTTGCACAGCCGTATAAGTTTTGCGGGAAATCATATTCAGACATAGCGGCATATAGGCGCAGCTCCTTTTCGTGCTGTCGAAGGCGGCTTTAAAGTCGACGAAGAGGTGATGTGTGTCTGTCGGGGAATTACTCTTAAATACAGCACGGCGTCAATCATATTTCGACGGTTGCGATTCAAATATTGTACACACTTCTTAGAGTGGCAACTCCATAAACCTCGGTTCTCTTTCCATCGTCATTCGTTGATTCAAAGCCGATGGAGACGGAACCGCGGTAAGTAAAATTCGTGAAATTTAATTTAAATCTCATTTAAAATGTACAATGTATTCATTTCATAGAAATAAACGTCGATACAATCAAAATACAAATGCATTGTAGCAGTTATAATTCGTAGTCTCTAGGGAATCAACAATTTTATTTCGCGTCCATTTGTATGCAATATAATATCGCATCAGCCATTTATATTCGTGTTACGAATTAACACACACAACAAAGCACTAATTTTCAGATGAATTCTGGAAATTTCCACAATACCTCAAATGCTAACAGCGCAGCCAGCGCTGAAGCAGAAAAAGACCAAGAAAATGTTGCAGTCAACGGCGCAGCTAGCGCCGGCACAGCAAGTTCAGCTTGCATCGTAGACACAGATAATGACGAAGAGCGTACAATTAAAGCCTTCCAGGAACAAATTATTGCATTGGAGAATAAACTCGAAAATGTTCAGCTAAGATATATTGAAAGCGAATTTCAACAAGAAGCACTCAAAGTAGCGCTTCAGTACGCCTCAGCCGCAAGAAATAAAGTGACAGCATCTGCCGCCCCTGCTGTTACTACGGATATGCATTCAAGTTCTGCCGTAATTTATACCAACACATCAGCCGTTGGCTTAGATCCCACTAGTACAGGCATTGCACCTGATGCATATCTCACCCAAACGCCAGTCGGGATGAGTTACATGCCACCGGCTATCTCGCCTAACGCCGTTCGTCATCCCTTCACAGCCCTCCAGCCTACAGCTGGCCCTGTCATAGTATCGCCTGCTCCTATTACTGCCATAAATCATTCTAGCTTTGCTGCCGCCTCACCTAACACCTCATGCCAGTATGCCACATTTGGGCATCAAAATAATAAATCAACCGCTGCTACAACTTCTACAGTGTATAATGGTGGAGCCAGCCATAATGCCGCCGTTTCTATGAGTGCCGTCCTCACACAGTCACCATGTTATTCTACCAATGTCTCAACTGGTCAAGAATTAATAGACCTCAGTCGTCCATGGGAATTCCTGAAGTACCACCAGCGAACGTAGCAGCAACACCACTCGTATATTCGTCAGTTCATAATCCTTTGGGTGCAGTCAACCCTTCACATGCAAACCCCTATGGCCACCAGATAGGGGGATTAATGGTTTTACGTAAGTTACAAGACCTACCTGAGTTTAGTGGTCACGCGGAGGACTGGCCAGTGTTTTTCACAGCATTTCAACAAACGACCGCAGCATATGGCTACAGTAACCTCGAAAACAACCAGCGATTGCAAAAATCTTTAAAGGGAGAAGCTCGAGAATCCGTCAAATCACTATTAATACACCCAGATAATGTTGTAGCGATTATCGAACAGCTGCGTTTTCAATTTGGACGCCCCGAGCAACTGATTCGAAGTCAGCTGTACCAAATTAGGGAAATACCACCTATATCAGAAAACAGTATTGTAAAGCTGGTGCCATTCGCTACAAAAGTTAAGAACCTCGTGGCATTTTTGCAGTCAGCGAACGGGCAACTTCACCTTGCCAATCCAACACTGATAGAGGAACTGGTTGGCAAGTTGCCAATGATAAAAAGATTGAGTGGGCCAAATATTCACTAGCAATCCAACCGTATGCAACCGTGGTACACTTTAGTGAATGGTTGACACAAACAGCAAACTTGATCCGTACAGTGCAGGACTATGAAAAATATGAGCCATCAAAACGTCGACCAGTCTTACATGTTTCAGGAAAGCAAAACGAAAGCCTTAACGAGCAGCAGCAGGCTCATGTACCGGATGAGTCACAATCGCTACAACTGAAATGCGCTGTATGCTATAATGCGCATAAAACAGCTGAATGTCAACGTCTTCGTGAGTCAACTACGGCCGATAGATGGAAAGAAGTCAAGCGTTGTCGGCTGTGTTTCTCGTGCCTTAGTCAAGGGCACACAACTCGGGAGTGTCGTCGCCGTAAACCATGTCATATTGATGGATGCCAAAGGATGCACCATAGAATGCTGCACGACAACGATCAAACTCAAACGCCACCGAAGAACCCCTCCACTGTGCAAAGCGGGGAGCAAGCGGTTACTCAAAACAAACCTATTTTGAGCTGTTCTGACACTAAAGGTGAACGAAAGCTATTGTTTCGCATATTACCCGTAACAGTGCATGGTCAAAGAAAGTCCATCGATACCTTCGCATTGTTGGATGAAGGATCAGCCGTCACGCTAATTGATAACGACCTCTGTAAGGAACTAGGTTTGCAAGGTGAGAAGCACAACCTAAACGTACAATGGTTCGGAGGGAAGATGGCTCAGGAGCCAAGTGTAGTGGTAGACCTTTTCGTCAGTGGAATTGGTAAGAAAAAGAAACACAAATTGTCTAACGTTTACAGCGTGTTAAATTTAAACCTTCCTGCGCAAACTCTGAAGGAGGCCGACTTATTGTACTCTGCTAGTGGTACGAGGAAATTACCACTGGAACCATATAATGGAGCAGTGCCAAAGCTCTTGATAGGACTTGACCACTGCCAGTTGGGTTTACCTTCCGAAATAATAAAAATAAATTGCACTGGGCCGTATGCCGCTAATACTGAACTTGGTTGGACAGTTTTTGGACCAAGCACGGAGATTGCTGCGAGAGCGCAGATATGTTTACTTACGACACCTACATCAGATCAAACGACGCACGACATGATTGCAGAATACTTTGAAATAGAGAACTTTGGAGTGAAGGCAGCACCAGTAATTGACAGTGCAGCTGACTTGCGCGCTAGAACTATTCTAGATGCAACAACGCGCCGAGTGAATGGGCGGTTTGAAACGGGTTTGTTGTGGAAGCAAGACTTCATTAAAATGCCGGATAGTTACGATTTGGCCGAGAAACGATTGATGAGCGTAGAAAAAAAATGCAGCGTGATGACACTTTCGCCGACGCATACAAAAATATCATTGCCTTGTTGCGAAAGATTACGCGCGAAAGTTGACGTCCGACGAAGCCACAAGAACAAATAATAAGACGTGGTACTTGCCACACTTTGGAGTGGTCAATCCAAATAGACCAGCTAAACTTCGTCTCGTCTTCGACGCCGCCGCAGAAATACAGGGCATGTCCCTTAACTCGCAGCTTCTGAAGGGGCCTCAATGTTATCAAGCGCTACCAACCGTTCTATTTCATTTCCGTGAAGGAGCCATAGCATTGTGTGGGGACATCAAGGAAATGTTCCATCAGATTATGATCGAGAGGAGGACAGATGCGCCCAAAGGTTTTTATGGCGCGATGGCGATGCCTCAAGAAATCCAGACGTCTATGAGATGAAAGCGATGACATTTGGGAGCAGCATGTTCGCCTTGCGCTGCACAGTACATCAAAACGCTGAATGCTCTGGAGCACTCCAACAATTCCGCTCGAGCTGTGAAGGCAATCCTGGAGTACCATTACATAGACGACTTTGTCGACAGCTTCGGCAACGTAGAAGAAGCCATTTCCGTGTCACGAAGGGTAAGAGACATTCACCGTGGTGCTGGGTTTGAACTACGAAACTTCACATCAAATTCGCCAGGCGTATTTTGGCTGCAATGAGATAATGGTCCGAGTCGATGTTAGGTCCTCGGATCGTGCGCACATCTAAAACACTGGAGGCGTGCCGTCCGTCTATCACAACGTGACCGATCTGATTGCGAGTATTTCGATAAGGAGACAGCCATGTAGCTTGATGTATCATTTTATGCATGAACCTCGTGCTTGATTTGACCATGTTTCGAGCACCGGCAAAGTCAATCAGCCTCAGTCCGTTAGGAGAAATTTCATTGTGTAGGCTGAACTTTCCGACTGTAAGGCCAAAAACACCTTCTTTGCCCACCCTGGCGTTAAAATCGCCAATCACGACTTTTATATCATGACGGGGGCGGCGCTTGTATGTGCGTTCTAATTGTTCATAAAAAGTGTCTTTCCCCTCATCGTCTTTCTCCTCTGTCGGCGCATGGGCGCAGATTAATGATATATTAAAAAATTTTGCTTTTATTCGGATAGCGGCGAGACGCTCGTTCACAGGCGTGAACGCCAGAACTTGGCGACAAAGTCTCTCTCCCACCACGAATCCGACGCCGAAACTGCGCTTATTCGTATGACCACTCCAATATATGTCACAATTTTGATCTTCTTTCTTCCTTGCTTCGTCCAACGCATTTCTTGGATGGCGGTGATGTCAGATTTTGCTTTGACGAGGACATCAACCAGCCGGGCATCTGCACCAATCCCATTCAGGGAGCGGACGTTCCAGGTGCATGCCCTCAATGGTCGTCATCTATAGAGAGTGTATTTATCCGAGGTTTGTTGTTATATTTCTTTGGAGTATGGTTTTATGTAGCGGGTCCCAAACCCAGCGCACAACCTGCTCAGCGGGGGTGAAAATATTACTTGCACGTTTATATAGCGAGCCGCTTGCTCCAAGACAGACGCCCGCTTGCAGCCGCACCTAGAGGTGTACAGACGCTGCCGATGAGACATCCCCCGGCTAGCCCTTAAACCGATTATGTCAGAGTGGCCTAGTCAGGTTGTCGCCACCTCACATTAGCTCACCGCTAAACGGATGTTAAGCGGCTACCCAGAGGATACTTGGCCGCAAGCGACCGGCAGTAGTGAGCTGCTTGAACCGCATGCAAAAGAATCGCTCTGGCCATGCCCAGCTGAATGGCGGTCAGAAGCTTTCCCCACTTGGTGGACTCCTACACACGGCTCCACCCTCCGATCAGCACTTTTACATAATTATTTCGATTATTTTTACAATTTTTCAAACTTTAATTAGGTGTTTTTGCATAAAACTGCAAACGATCAAAAATTAGCGCACAAAAGTTTACTAGGCAACTCTGTCTAGTGAGAGAGCGATCAGCTGACAAGTTCTTATGGGAAAAATCTAAATTGTTTTGATTTCTTCGTTTCGGGCTACGTACGTACGTGCGTTCAACGTCGGTGAGTTTTCATTTACGTTGCACATTCATAAGATAGATCTTGTCAGCTGACGCGTTGTTTGTACGTACGTTCGTGGGTAACTGCAGCTTTAGTAAGAAAAATGTTAGTGTATTAAGTTGCAATTACCTACGAACGTACGTACAAAAAACGTGTCGGCTGATTCGACCCATCTTATGAATGTGCAACGTAAATGAAAACTCACCGACGTTGAACGCACGTACG
The DNA here is from genome assembly GCA_029619165.1 of Eurosta solidaginis. NCBI lineage: Eukaryota > Metazoa > Arthropoda > Insecta > Diptera > Tephritidae > Eurosta > Eurosta solidaginis. Next base: position 3,355 of record JARSSU010030693.1, on the reverse strand, counting down.
TACGTAGCCCGGAACGTAGAAATCAAACAATTTTGATTTTTCCCGTAAGAAGGTGTCAGCTGATCGCTCTCTCACTAGACACTGTTGCCTAGTAAAACTCTTGTGCGCTAGTTTTTGATCGTGTGCAGTTTTATGCAAAAACACCTAATTAAAGTTTAAAAAATTGTGAAAGTGCAGATTATAAATATGTTATCTATTTATACTTATTTCATACTAAACCCCAGCCTTTTACAACATCAAAAATTAAAATAGAAAAAGTTGATGTTTCCATAAGCATGAATTCAAATAGGTCATTGGCAACAATTTTTTCGTTGCCACTACGGGCATAAATTTCGCTCAAATGTGTGTACGTACGGCATACGTATACGTACGTTACACACGTCGGTGGGTAACTGCTGCTTTAGTACCTATCACTCAATTCTGCAGGGAAATTTTGAGCGAGAAGCTGTGAGTTGCGCCACTTTTTAAGTTTACAATGCACTTGTCCCATAATCGAATGAGCCAAGATCCCGCATTCCGGAATTGTTGTATTGTAATCGAATTTGAAAAAAAGTTTGATGACGTAGCGCTTTTGAAATTTTTCGATTTATTACATTTTTCTCATGTTTCACTACAAGTGTTCGGAGTATTTAAAACTGTTACTGAGTAAACGACTACGCGGAGTAAAAATTAAATTTTCGTAGTAAATTTTTGCTCCCTTTTTGAAAGTGGACGAACAACTAACATCAAAATGATTTGGTGGGTTGGCAAACCTTTCGATTGTGTTTTTGCCATGAAATGTTTCTCAGCAAAAAAGTTATCTGCCTTGTCAGATGCACATGGAGTCGGCCTAAAACGTGTACATGCTCCCATTAACACACCACATTCTATCTCCCCGGATATTTACGCGAAAAAATATTATTATTGTTATTTTCGGTTTACCATACATATTTCATGCTCTTTTAATGACAGTAGGTTTAAACACCGGTGCAGATTCCTGTAGGAACGATAACGTCTTCCGATCGCCGATGATGAAAAGCACTCCCCGGCATCCAATATCATGGCTAAAAAATCACAAGGTGCCAAGTAATGACGGGATACGCGCCGGGCTGTTCAAACATGTAGGCAAAGAGTTGGTATAATCATTTATCATTACTTAGAGAATAGTTAGTGACATCTTTATTTTATATAATAAAAATAGTGTTGTATGTCACATCATGTTTTAACAAATTCAATTGTATAAATAGTAGTAGTGGGGTGAACAAAAAAAATACAAGATATATATAAAAAAAATTTTTTAAATGAGAATAAAATATTTCAAAAATAAATTGACCAAATTAAGTCATGAAACAATTTGAAGAAAGAAGATAAAAGCTAAGTTTTCATAATTCCTCATAATAAAACAGAAAAAAGAAAATTCAAAACTATACAATGCTTATATAAAAGTAAAGACTATATTATACAACGTAGTGCATCAACATTTCTATCTGGTTAGTATCAAACTCAGGAAGCCGAATTTTTATTTTTTTTAAAACACAGATCTGGATCTAATGTCTCGTATGTTTTCTGGAAGGGAATTAAAAAGTTTGCAGGATAAGACAGTATAGGAATTTCTAAAAAATGTTGTTCGAAAAACTGGCAAAGAAACAACTGCGCTATGGTTACTACGCAGGCTGTACATACCTCGTGGTGGATTTTGCAAATAGCCACCTGTCATGTAAAAAATTTTTAAAACTTTGTAATAGAACAAATGCCGAACTGGGAATATATTTGATCTTCTAAATAAGTCAAAGGAGTGAGTCCGACGTGGACAATTAAAAATTTTTCTTACCGCACATTTTTGCAATACAGTTAATTGATTTATTTTATTGGAGTGAGCACCACCCCAGCAACTTATTCCATATTCTAATTTTGAATGAAATATACCATAATATACTGTTTTCAGCGTATGGTTTGGAACGTATTTCTGAGATGGTAAAGTATACGATTGGTTGAAAGTAAGTATTTTCTTAGAGATGCGATTTGCTCATTCCAGTTTAGATTACAGTCAATTGTGACTCCTAGGTATTTGAAACTATCATTTTTTCAATTTCAAAGCAGTTAGAGTCACATACTGTATTATTATGAAAAGAACACTCATAACGATGGTTATTAGGATATTACGTTGCATATTGCACTGTGAAAAGTTATATTAAGATCTTGTGCTTCTTGAAGTTTTGGACTAAAGCACATTAATTTGGTTTTATTGCTGACAACCAGTTTATGTTCCGTAAACCATGACCGAAGTATGTGTATATCGTGGTTAAGATCCGCTATCAAATTTAAAGGATCCGTTGAGTTATATGCAATTCCTAGGTCATCCGCAAATGCTTCGACTTTGCTCTTAAAGGTTGAATAAATAGTGAGTTCACATAGATAAGGAATAATATGGGGACCAAGAACCGATCCTTGTGGTACACCAGAGTTTATGACTTTGGTCTCACTAAGAGTGTTGCCTATTTTCACTCTTTGGGTTCGATTTCCTAAATAAGAAACAAGCAATTGTATAACAAGCCACGAATTCCCAAATTATAAAGCTTATTTAAAAGACGGCCATGATCAACCACATCGAATGCTTTTGTAATGTCCACAGAAAGCCCAGCACAATCTTTTTTTGAATCCGTACCCTTGTATATAGTTGAGCAGAAGTCCAAAACAGCATCTTCCGTAGAAAGACCATCCTGAAACCAAATTGCAGAGGACTAAGAAAATTTATTTTTTTAAGTAGCATAACATCCTTGCTTTTACAATTTTTTCAAAAATTTAGTAATTGATGACAAAAGTGAAATCGGCCTATAGTTAGCTATATCTTTTTTATTACCTTTTTGAAAATCGGTATTACAATTCCTAATTTTAATTGTTCTGGGAAAACCCCAGTTTTAACACTCAAGTTAAAGATATGTTTTAAAACATCAACAATATTGTATGAGATTTTCTTTAACATAACGTTAGGGATTCCATCATGACCGGAAGAATTACTAATTTTCAAAGATTTGATTGCAATTAAAATTTCCGATTCTGAGATTGGCTCAAAAAGAAGCTGTTGCTTCTGAAAGAATTTTAGCTACTCCAAAATCAGAGCAACAATCGCAAGGGGGTGTCACATTTGGCGGAAAGGATGACTTCACAATTGAAGTAAAGTATTCATTAAAATCATTAGCTATTTCTAAGGGAACAGAAATATCAACGCCTTCTTTTTGTAAAACAAAATGAGAATTTTGACTTTTTGTGTTTTTATCAATAATGCTATTTATTACATTCCACTCTTCTTTTGGATTACCTTTGGATTATTGACTAAGTTATTATAATAATCGACCCGACATTGCGAATTTCTCCA
>JARSSU010030692.1:0-58618 GCA_029619165.1 Eurosta solidaginis | reverse complement strand
TGAAAGGTGTTAATGAGTGATTTAAAAGCGAGTGGGCATAGTTCTATAGACGCCCTTTCGAGATATCGCTATAAAGGTGGCCAGTGGTGACTCTAGAATGCGTCTGTGTACGATATGGTATCAAATGAAAGGTGTTAATGAGTATTTTAGAAAGGGCGTGGCCTTAGTTCTATAGTGGACGCCTTTTCGGAGATATCGCCTACAAAGGTGGACCAGGGTGACTCTAGAATGGTTTGTACGATATGGGTATCAATGAAAGGTGTAATAACGAGTGTTTTAAAAAACGTGAGTGGGCCTAGTTCTATAGGTGGAGCGCATTTCGAGTATTCGCTCATAAAGTGGGCCAGGTGACTCTAGAGCGTTTGTGTACGATATGGGTATCACATGAAAGGTGTTATGAGTGATTTAAACGCCTGGGCCGTAGTTCTATAGTGGACGCCTTCGAGATATCGTCCATAAAGTGGACCAGGGGTGACTGCTAGATTGCGTTTGCACGATATGAGTATCAATGAAAGGTGTTTAATGAGTATATTAAAAGGAGTGAGCTAAGTCTATAGGTGGACGCCGTTTCGCGAGATCGCCATAAAGTGGCCAGGGTGACTCTAGAATGTGTACGATAGGTATCAAATGAAGGTATTAATGAGTATTTTAAAGCGTGGGCCTAAGTTCTATCAGGTGGACGCTGTTTCGAGATCTCGCCATAAAGGTGAGACGCAGAGGTGACTCTAGAAGTTGTCTTGTACGATATTGAGTATCAAATGAAAGGTGTTAATGAGTATTTTAAGAGGCGTGGCTTAGTTCTATATGTGGACGCCTTTCCGAGATATCGCCATAAAGGTGGCCAGGGGTGACTCTAGAATTTGGTGTGTACGATATGGGTATCAAATGAAAGGTGTTGATGAGTATTTTGAAAAAGGGAGTGGGTCCTAAGTTCTATAGTGGAGGCCTTTTCGAGATATCGCATAGAGTAGACCAGGGTGACCTCGAGAATTCGTTTGTAGCGATATGGGTATCACAATGAAAAGGTGTTATGAGTATTTTAAAAGGGCGTGGCCTAAGTTCTATAGGTGGACGCTCTGTTTCGAGATATCGCCATAAAGGTGGACCAGGGGTGACTCTCGATTATGTTTGTACGGTATGACGGTATCAAATGAAAGGTGCTAATGAGTATTAAAAAGGGCGTGGCCTAAGTTCATATAGGTGGACGGCCGTTCGAGATATCGCCATAACAAGGTGGCACAGGGTGACTCTAGAATTTATGTGTGACGATCATGGGTATCAAATGAAGTGTATATGAGTATTTGAAAAGGCGTGGCCAAAGTTCGATAGGTGGACGCCTGTTCGAGATATCGCCATAAAGTGGACCGTGACTCTCGAATGCGTATGTACGATCATGGGTATCAACTGACAGGTGCTAATGAGTAGTTTAAAGGGCGTGGCCTAAGCTTCTATAGTGGACGCCGTTTCGAGATATCGCCTATAAAGAGTGGACTCCGAGGTGACTCTAGAATTTGTTTGTACGAGATGAGTATCAATGAAGGTGTTAAGGGTATTTTAAGAGGGCGTGGCTTAGTTCTATAGGTGGATCGCCGTTTCGAGATATCGCCATAAAGGTGGACCAGAGGTGACTCTAGACTTTCGTTGTACGTATGATGGGTATCAATGAAAAGTGTTAATGAGTATTTTGAGAGGGACGTGGGCCTTAGATATCAAATATTCTATGTGTGAGACGCCTTTTCGAGATATCGTCAAGAAGTGGGACCAGGGTGACTCTAGAATTGGTTTGTACGATATGGGTATCAAATGAAAGGTGTTAATAATTTTAAAAGAGTGGGCCTTAGTTCTATAGGTGGACGCCTTTTCGAGATATCGCCCATAAAAGGTGGACCAGGGGTGGACTCTAGAATGCGGTTTGTACAATATGGGTATCAAAGAAAGGTGTTAATGAGTATTTGAAAAGGAGGGGCCTTAGTTCTATGGTGGACGCCGTTTCGAGATATCGCCATAAGGTGGACCAGGGTGAACTCTAGAATTATTTTGTACGATATGGGTATCAATGAAAGGTGTTAATGAGTATTTAAAGGGAGTGGGCCTAAGTTCTATAGGTGGACGCCTTTTCGAGATATCGCCATAAAGGTGGACCAGGGGTGACTCTAGAATGTGTTGTGATGATATGGTATCAAATGAAAGGTGTTATGAGTATTTTAAGAGGGCGTGGGCCTTAGTTCTATAGGTGGACGCCTTTCGAGATATCGCCATAAAGGTGGACCAGGGGTGACTCTAGAATTTGTTTGTACGATATGGGTATCAAATGAAAGGTGTAATGAGTATTTTAAAAGGGAGTGGGCCTTAGTTTCTATAGGTGGACGCCTTTTCGAGATATCGCCATAAAGGTGGACCAGGGTGACTCTAGAATTTGTTTGTACGATATGGGTATCAAATGAAAGGTGTTTAATGAGTATTTTAAAAGGGAGTGGGCCTTAGTTCTATAGGTGGACGCCGTTTCGAGATATCGCCATAAAAGGTGGACCAGGGGTGACTCTAGAATTTGTTTGTACGATATGGTATCAAATGAAAGGTGTTAATGAGTATTTTAAAAGGGCGTGAGCCTAGTTCTATAGTGTGGACGCCTTTCGAGATATCGCCATAAAGGTGGACGCAGGGTGACTCTAGAATTGTTTGTACATATGGGTATCAAATGAAAGGTGTTAATGAGTATTTAAAAGGGAGTGGGCCTTAGTTCTATAGAGTGGACGCGCTTTCGAGATATCGCCATAAAGGTGGACAGGGTGACTCTAGAATTCGTTTTGTACAATATGGGTATCAAATGAAAGGTGTTAATGAGTATTTTAAAAGCGTGGGCCTAGTTCTATAGGTGGACGCCTTTTCGGAGATATCGCCATAAAGGTGGACCAGGGGTGACTCTAGAATGCGTTTGTACATATGGGTATCAAATGAAAGGTGTTAATGAGTATTTTAAAGGGCGTGGGCCTTAGTTCTATAGGTGGACGCCTTTTCGAGATATCGCCATAAAGGTGGACCAGGGGTGACTCTAGAATTTGTTTGTACGATATGGGTATCAAATGAAAGGTGTAATAGAGTATTTAAAAGGGGTGGGCCTTAGTTCTATAGGTGGACGCCTTTTCGAGATATCGCCATAAAAGTGGACCAGGGTGACTCTAGAATGCGTTTGTACAATATGGTATCAAATGAAAGGTGTTAATGAGTATTTTAAAAGGGCGTGGGCCTTAGTTCTATAGGTGGACGCCTTTTCGGATATCGCCATAAAGGTGGACCAGGGGTGACTCTAGAATGTGTTTGTACGATATGGGTATCAATGAAAGGTGTTAATGAGTATTTTAAAAGGGAGTGGGCCTTAGTTCTATAGGTGGACGCCTTTCGGATATCGCTCATAAAGTGGACCAGGGTGACTCTAGAATTTGTTTGTACGATATGGTATCAAATGAAAGGTGTTAATGAGTATTTAAAAGGAGTGGCCTTAGTTTCTATAGGTGACGCCTTTTCGAGATATCGTTATAAAGTGGACCAGGGGTGACTCTAGAATGCGTTTGTACATATGGGTATCAAATGAAAGGTGTTAATGAGTATTTTAAAAGGGCGTGGGCCTTAGTTCTATAGGTGGACGCCTTTCGAGATATCGCCATAAAAGTGGACCAGGGTGACTCTAGAATGTGTTTGTACAATATGGGTATCAAATGAAAGGTGTTAATGAGTATTTTAAAGGGAGTGGGCCTTAGTTCTATAGGTGGACGCCTTTCGAGAATATCGCCATAAAGTGGACCAGGGTGACTCTAGAATTGCGTTTGTACAATATGGGTATCAAATGAAAGGTGTTAATGAGTATTTTAAAAGGGCAGTGGGCCTTAGTTCTATAGGTGGACGCCTTTTCGAGATATCGCCATAAAGGTGGGACCAGGGTGACTCTAGAATGCGTTTGTACGATATGGGTATCAAATGAAAGGTGTTAATGAGTATTTAAAAGGGGTGGGCTTAGTTCTATAGGTGGACGCCTTTTCGAGATATCGCCATAAAGTGGACCAGGGGTGACTCTAGAATTTGTTTGTACGATATGGGTATCAAATGAAAGGTGTTAATGAGTATTTTAAAAGGGCGTGGGCCTTAGTTCTATAGGTGGACGCCTTTTCGAGATATCGCCATAAAGGTGGACCAGGGGTGACTCTAGAATTTGTTTGTACGATATGGGTATCAAATGAAAGGTGTTAATGAGTATTTGAAAAGGGAGTGGGCCTTAGTTCTATAGGTGGAGCCTTTTCGGGATATCGCCATAAAGTGACCAGGGGTGACTCTAGAATCGTTTGTACAATATGGGTATCAAAGAAAGGTGTTAATGAGTGTTTTAAAAGGAGTGGGCCTTAGTTTCTATAGGTGGAGCCTTTCGAGATATCGCCATAAACGTGGACCAGGGGTGACTCTAGAATTTGTTTGTACTATATGGGTATCAAATGAAAGGTGTTAATGAGTATTTTAAAGGGCGTGGGCCTAGTTCTATAGGTGGACGCCTTTTCGAGATATCGCCATAAAGGTGGACCAGGGGTGACTCTAGAATTTGTTTGTACGATATGGGTATCAAATGAAAGGTGTTAATGAGTATTTTAAAAGGGCGTGGGCCTTAGTTCTATAGGTGGACGCCTTTTCGAGATATCGCCATAAAGGTGGACCAGGGGTGACTCTAGAATTTGTTTGTACGATATGGGTATCAAATGAAAGGTGTTAATGAGTATTTTAAAAGGAGTGGGCCTTAGTTCTATATGTGGACGCCTTTTCGAGATATCGCCATAAACGTGGACCAGGGGTGACTCTAGAATGTGTTTGTACGATATGGGTATCAAATTAAAGGTATTAATGAGGGTTTTAAAAGGGAGTGGCCCTTAGTTGTATATGTGAAGGCGTTTTCGAGATATCGACCAAAATGTGGACCAGGGTGATCCAGAACATCATCTGTCGGGTACCGCTAATTTATTTATATATGTAATACCACGAACAGTATTCCTTCCAAGATTCCAAGGGCTTTTGATTTCGCCCTGCAAAACTTTTCATTTTCTTCTACTTAATATGGTAGGTGTCACACCCATTTTACCAAGTTTTTTTCTAAAGTTATATTTTGCGTCAATAGACCAATACAATTACCATGTTTCATCCCTTTTTTCGTATTTGGTATATAATTATGGCATTTTTTTCATTTTTCGTAATTTTCGATATCGAAAAAGTGGGCGTGGTCATAGTCGGATTTCGGCCATTTTTTACACCAATACAAAGTGAGTTCAGATAAGTACGTCAACTGAGTTTAGTAAAGATATATCGATTTTTGCTCAAGTTATCGTGTTAACGGCCGAGCGGAAGGACAGACGGTCGACTGTGTATAAAAACTGGGCGTGGCTTCAACCGATTTCGCCCTTTTTCACAGAAAACAGTTATCGTCCTAGAATCTAAGCCTCTACCAAATTTCACAAGGATTGGTAAATTTTTGTTCGACTTATGGCATTAAAAGTATCCTAGACAAATTAAATGAAAAAGGGCGGAGCCACGCCCATTTTGAAATTTTCTTTTATTTTTGTATTTTGTTGCACCATATCATTACTGGAGTTGAATGTTGACATAATTTACTTATATACTGTAAAGATATTAACTTTTCTTTTAAAATTTGAATTTAAAAAAAAATTTTTTTAAAAGTGGGCGTGGTCGTTCTCCGATTTTGCTAATTTTTATTAAACAGGCATATAGTAATAAGTGTAACGTTCCTGCCAAATTTCATCATGATATCTTCAACGACTGCCAAATTACAGCTTGCAAAACTTCTAAATTACCTTCTTTTAAAAGTGGGCGGTGCCACGCCCATTGTCCAAAATTTTACTAGTTTTCTATTCTGCGTCATAAGTTCAACTCACCTACCAAGTTTCATCGCTTTATCCGTATTTGGTAAGGAATTATCGCACTTTTTCGATTTTTCGAAATTTTCGATATCGAAAAAGTGGGCGTGGTTATTGTCCGATATCGTTCATTTTAAATAGCGATCTGAGATGAGTGCCCAGGAACCTACATACCAAATTTCATCAAGATACCTCAAAATTTACTCAAGTTATCGTGTTAACGGACAGACGGACGGACGGACGGACATGGCTCAATCGAATTTTTTTTCGATACTGATGATTTTGATATATGGAAGTCTATATCTATCTCGATTCCTTTATACCTGTACAACCAACCGTTATCCAATCAAAGTTAATATACTCTGTGAGCTCTGCTCAACTGAGTGTAAAAAAATAATCTATATATATAAAAGTAATGTCCGTTGTGTGAGGCTTGTAGATCAAAAGCTATCGGTCGATTTTGTTCAAGACTTTCACATAAGCTCGGTATATCCTCACGCGGTGGTTTGCACACTCGGTTTGGTTGCGATCGACGCCACAGGGTCAAAACGTGGACCCGGGTACCATAGAATGTGTTTATAGAATATGCTATCAAATGAAAAGCTGTGTGATGAGTGCTTTATTAGAGGGTAATTTTCATCTGGTGACTAGGGTCGTCGAGATATAGGCCAAAGCGTGACCCGGGTACCCTAGACCGTAGTGTTACATTATGGGTATCAAATGTGAAGCTGTGATGGTGCATTAGTATATGGGTGGTTGTCAGACTATTGGTACTAGGGCCCGCGATATAGCCAAACGTGGATCAGGAGATGTGATTTTGAAATATGTATATCAAATCGAAGCCGTTAATGGATGCTGTACGTACCTAGTAAGTTTATGCCGTCTGGGTGACTAGGGCGTCTCGAGCGATAGGCAAAACGTGGACCCGGATACACCTAGAATGTGTTTTTACATTATGGGTATCAATGAAGCTGTTTATGTGGCTAGTACAGAGTAAGTTGTAACACGGCACTGGAGTGACTAGCGTCTCGAGATCACTAGGCCAAAGCGTGGACCGGATACCCTAGAATGTGTGGCATAGTACGGATATCAAATGAAAGCTGTTGATTAGAGCTTTAAAGTAATTTCTCATTGTGATATTCGATTAGTCGCATCAACCTGGCAAAACTGATAAATATGCATGCGAAGCCGAAATAAAGAATAAAGACATGAATTAATAATACCAAACATACCTATTTGCATACGGCCCCTCATCGATTTGCCTGAAATTGGTTTATAATGTGCCTATATTAGTATTTGTACGATGTTTTTTTCCGGAGTAGACAAGGGGCGGATTGGAACTGGGAGTACGACTAGAGTTGCGACTGAGACTGAGACTCAGAGTGGGACCTGGACTGAGACTCGGAATGGGACTGCGAACAAAATAAGCATACCATCTCTGGTGACTGGCAATAAGAGATGTAGAAGAATGAGAAAAACTGAGAGAAGAGAAAAGAATGAGAGCGAGGAGGAGACTGCGAAAGAGATAGAATGAGACGAGTGGAGATAGATGAAGCGAAAAAGACGGAGGAGGAGTGGAATATAAAGATTAGGAAAAAGTGTAGAGGGGAGGCAGAGTTAGATGGAAAAAGCTTATTAAAATGTATGCAGTATCGACCAAATTAGGGCAGAACAACGTCTTCCGGGTCTGCTAGTGAGTTTAATACCGAATAATAAACAACGAGGGTAATTTAAAAGCGAAGATAAACAAAATCAGGATATAATAAAATGTCTACAGCAACAATCACGGTACTCTGCACTAAAAAACTTGTAATATTGCAAAGCAATTTACATGAAGATTACAAACTCTGCTTGAACATTGACAAATGTGGCAGAAAAAATCTCTCTAAAACCACACAGACCTCAACTACATGCAATCGTTTGCTATCATCGCGCTCACAAAAACAAAAGAAACAAAAAAGCTACTTACAGAAGTACCAAATTGGAAAACCAATAGATAAAGAAGATATATATATGTGCATCATATTAAAAATATCTAACTCCATGCGACTCTACATGTGGGCACATAATTTCCAAGCTCAGTTGGTCTGACGGTCTGCGGCTGACCATCGAGGGATGCTCAATGCGTCCATTGCAAAACGTAAACTTTTCGCTAGAATATCACATTTCTTTAGAACATCTTTAACTACATACACGAGATGTGTAGTGCCTTTTATTAATTGTGGTGCTGCGTTTGTGTGTTACAACAAAAGCAAGAACCGACAAATACGCTTCAATAACTTTCACCAATTTCACGTTGCATTGTAACAGCAATGTTCGTATTTTTTATTTCAAAATATTTGAAATTATATATAAAAAATGCAATCTATTTTGCACGGTGATTAGACCGTTCGAATAAGACAAAAATTCGCTGACGACTGTCATTATATTCAAGCATTTTGATCAGGCAGTTTCTAAAAGAAAAAATATTATCGTGAACCTTTTTCTTCGTCCGATAGATATAAAAATAATAATAGCCCTCACTCATAACGTGCACTTGTCGTGGGTGAGAGCTTAACTGAACACCATACCGCCCACCATGGGGCTCAGCTACGCCACTTCGCTCATAGGAGGTCGGCGGAGATGTGCAGATCAAGAACTGTGCCAACCTCCTAATCGCAGGGCATGAATGCGAACTGCGCTTGTTGTACGATTCGCAGTGTCCGGGGGTAGGTTTTAGACTGTATTTGAACTGACGCATTCACGATACCCGGCCGCCTCGGAAGTAGGTGATGGCCTACCATAGCAAGGGCGCTGCTGGGGACCTATCGCCCATTCAACATTGACCTAATTGGTGGCTTCTGTATTTGGTAATCAAACAATCCTTTGAACACTCTGGGCACATTCCGTCTATGTGAGATCTTTATGACCAATTTTCGATACTTAAATTAGTGCAATAGTCTTATGGTCTAGCACTCATACATATCTGTATCATCGTATTGATGATGTAGGAATCATATTGTGCAGTAGTGCGCAGTATATCCTCGGCCATGCTTTTGCACCCTCCTCTCCACAAGCACTTAGAAATAATGTTGTTTGCGCACTAGTGAAGGGTGAAATGGTGAAATTTGTGCTTGATTTTGTCATCATCAGCTGTTTTCTTTGTAATTTTAGTGCATTTGTATTTCAGGCATAATTTTGTAACTTTCAACCATACCATCTTGTAATTGTGTACGTGATTGCGACGTTGGGGCTATCAACATTTTGTATGACTCATATTTTCAATCAAGTAAGCAGAACTTCGAAGGTGGAAAATGCTGAAACCAAACGACAACATCATTGGGATCTCGTTGTTGAACGTGGCAAAATTCAATACAACAAACAACAAATGGCAAACTCTGATACATGAACATAAAATCTCTAGAACGAAGTGAATTTTCATGCATGAGTTTGCGAGGGTTCATCGTATGAAGTCACTTTTCAAGGGCAACTGGTCGTCCACTTGCCGGCAACTGTTAGCAACATAGATTTTAAAACACAGCCAAATAGGAGCAGGCCGATTATTTATGGTTTATTCTTTGTATTTTGTCTTTGTTTTGCGACAAGATAATGAATGCGTGTTGTGCATTTCTGTGCTTGTGCGGGTGTGGCATGACGTCATTTTAATTTAAGGGGGATTTCTTTGCACCAACTGCTTTGATGTCCGTTTGATATGCTATCCCGTAATGAGAATTTTCTATGCCCAATTTAGAGGGTGCTTATTATAGTAGATAAATGTTAACACCGGAACTTGAGATTGAAGATCAACCAATGAAGCCTATGTCTATGTATTTGCCCAGTTGGGGCCAAATCGAACGCAATTATGATATTCAGTAAACTCTGAAGGGCCTTGCTCTGAGAACCATAGAACAAAGTAATCAACTTTAATGCTTACGTGTAAAGTGAAACATTGTCATTTCGAATTTTTAATTCACATAGATTATAGATCATTCTAAAGCCTAGGAAATGTGATCGTGAGTTGAATGTGAATGGTTCTGAAGCCTCGAAATCGTCATAGCATCAGCACCGTGAAGCTTGACGTCAAATGCTCAGAACCTAACAAGGCGATACTGTTGCGATTGACTTTATCGATGCTTTTTGCTGTCGCCAGCGAGTGCTACGCCCTTTCAAAACATAGTATGACACAAGCAAAAAAGACAAACCATTTGAGAGAAATTTTTGATATGGTCCTTTAATTATGTGAATTACCTTAGAGTGTGAGATAATTAGACAACCAACAGACATGTTACTAATCTGAACTAAGGATTGCTTGTATACAGTGGTATCTTCTATGTTGCTAGCACTTTTTCCGATATATACCCGGCTCGCTTGGGAATTTAGCACCATTAAGGTATTAGCCTCGACCTCTCCGGAACGACCCTTAGTGTTCTCTGCTAAGATCGCCCTCGCGATCAGATGAGACATCTCATTGAACCGATCGTTTGATTCCTATAACACAATTATCGCATTCTATGATCAGAGGATGCGTCCTCCAGTCATTAATAGTCATTTTTATGAAGTGCTGCAAACACTATCCGAGCTTATCGGTTTTTTTGCTGAGAGCTTAGGCTTGTTGGCATTTTTTGCAGGCAAACAACAAACTCCTTTAAGCCACGCCTGACAGTCAAACACTAAATTCACAATTAATACTTTGCGCTGCCTCTTTGTGGGGTTTTTGCTTATCCCGGTCCAGTAAAAACGGGACCTAAGCTTCGCTTCGTCTATTCCTAATCTTCTTGGTCGGCCATTTTTGCAATGCCTGGGTGCCCAATTTTTAAATTTCTCTCACTTCTCGTCCTTGTGATGTGAGATTTTAGTTGTATTGCAACTTCCCGTGTATACCTGCCCAGCTTGAGCAGCTTTCTACCTCCGCAATCATTTTTTGTCTGTTACGCGGCTTCATTTGTAAATAAAGATAATATTTCCACTTTTCACTGTGCGACTAGGACAAACTGATCATCGCTGGATAGCAAATACCAAGTCAACCCATATCGTAGTAAATACCGAATAACGGTATTAAACGACGCTGCTACTTTATTCAAGTGAAAAAAATTTCAATGAGTGCAAAAGTGAACACTATACCTATCCTTACCTAAAGAAGAATTGTGTAAATGTATTTGTTGTTGTTTTTGTTTATTAATGTATTTTTGCTCCAGAAACATGGCAATGCTAATACCTGGTTGATTTCTATCATACAAACACTACGTTTTGTGCATGAAATAACCTGCAAAAATTGATCGTAAGTGTTCACTTTTGCTCCATAGTGTATGTAGTCAGAGCAGAAGCTGTTACTCACACATACACATGCATATAGCTAGAAGAAAAACATAAACTACAGATATAATGTACATATATAGCTAAATAACCAAGTATGAGATACAACTGTTCCAGAAGGCATGATCGTGAAAAGGCTAGACCTTAGGAGAAATAGGTGAACGAGGCTAACGAGAGTATAAAAGCAGCGCGGAGCGAGCGATAATCAATCAGTTTGATTTACACACGCTGTTCGTGAAGTATAGTTGTAATTGCACATACTCCCAAAGTAGTCTAAATAAAGACCATTTGCAATACTGAATATTGCAGTTATTTATTCGACAGTTCAGCGATTCGAACGTCAGCAGAAGGTGCATAATTATCAGAAATTCCCCAAAATTCGGTACAATAGCAAAAATTTCACAAAAGCATTCAGGTTTACTTTTACTCACTAAAGTGAATGAATGCTCTTTATTATGCGAATTTCGTTCACACGAGAAAAATGGACTCGTAGCGTCTACGCATAATTTGCCCCTAATTTCAACCCCTGGTGAGCTCTCGTTAATTTAAAATAGTAGTTTACACAGCGAGCTTCACGATGTTTCGGCACTCACGCTGTTTTTTAAGAAAAAGAAACAGATCATAGGCGAAGATCAAGTGCCAATGTGTATAATTGCCTTCAAAACGTGAAACTATTGCTCTTTCCATAATATAAACGATCTTAGTTGACTTACACAAGCTCGTTTAAAGGTTTAGCTGCCTACACAGATTTCAAAACCTAATTTTACTTCTCCTAAATGAGGCGGCGCTTGGCATTTAATGTCTAGCTGTGCTATATGTATGTTTCCGTCACCCACACTACAAGCTCACAACATATACTAAAACTGTGCATCTCCCCCGCGACTTACAGTAAATGATTCATCTTAACGAACAGAAGAGATGCCCATATCGTTTACCAGAAATGATTGTGAATAAGAAAGAAAATACTGTAACTAAAACAATCATCCATTGCCAATGTGTGAAGCCATCAACGCAGAAATTAACGACGCACAATGAAGCAATACGAATAAATGTTTGCTGAACTGAAGATATTCGAAAAGACACATTACAAACAGTCGACCAAGTCGTTGGACTCAGTTATGCGCCTACAAAAGACATATCGACTAAGCGACGAGTACTTCGAATGCACAGCCTACTGTGAAGATAGTGTTAAGTGGTAGAGGGAAATGGAAGGACACGGTTCTTGTGCGCTAAAAGGAATACAAAGTTTAAGGAACTGCAAAAATAAGAAAGTGTGAGGTCGTTGGGTTGGAAGAGGTGCCATGCGGCACCCAACACGCGATATGCACGCTACGGGCACAACACACACAGCAATTTAAGTTGGAAACGAGAGGGAAGACTTTGAGGGAGATAGGGGAGGCTGGGGGTACAAAGCCAGCCAAAGAACAGCCAAATAAGACAGTAAAAGTAGAAAACAAACAAAAGTACAAAAATAATCATACGTAATAACTAGAAGAAATGAAATACTGAAACGAAATGAAAGAAATTCCCAATTTGACACAAACAATGCATTTGAGCATGATGTGTAGTTGTTACGATGCAAGAACTATATAACAACAAAAACTACTATTACCAGAGGCCATGGAGTGAAGAAGCGGCAGACTAAAGGCGACAGTCGACGAAGACGACGACGGAGCTGTTTTTGCTCAAGCACGGCAACCAGACAAACCGCATGACCACGGCAGCAGTGTGGGTGCAAGTGCGGTGTGGAAAGTGTGATGACAGAACAAGCTGCATGCCGGAAAAAGCAGAATGTAATAATAATATAAACCCAACAACGCAGAGATAAAGTGTGAAGGGATTTAGCATGCAACTGCTTAGCGCGGCGGATAGGCAATAGACAACTGTTGTGCCTGATACAACTGAGTCTGGTGCTGCACTTACCACAGAAAGACACTCTACTATCTTTGAACCGCTGATGGCAATTTCTACCGAATCAAACAATTTCTATTTTCGTATGAATCTTTTCATTAATTTGAGGGACAGTTTTCTTAAAATTTTTTAATCGGTTTTAGGGCTTGAGTAGCCCAGGAGCACCCCTTGCGAAGTCAAGTTTGGACGCGTGCTTCATTTTGACGCCTTGACAACGCCATAGATAATAGCGAAATGCCTTCCAGTCTTCCTCGCTTTAGGCCAAATTTACATAGAACGCTGTGTCGCGTAAAGCGAAGAACTCCGGTAAAGCGTTGTGATTACGCGGGAAAATTCCTAAAACTCCGCAATCTAATGGAGACTGCTTTATTAACCAATACGTAACTGGGCAAGAAGCTCGAGGTTAACACGCAAAAAGCAGAACTGGTTTTCCCCTCACAAGAAGGTAAAACACGTCATTCTGTATAGGTAACTACGGCACTTCCCAAGGCAGCCGTCTTTGTACCGTAGAAAAAGGTTGTCATTGTAATTGTCATCCTCATGGTTTGCTGCGTGCGCGGAAAAGAATCTTTTTCTTACAATCAACTCTGCCAGTGTCACGTTATGGGATTGTTAAATCGCACGGAGTGTTATGGGCTAGATCCCAAAACCCGTCGACCCCGTAGTTTTTACAAAAATTTTGCTGTTTACGTAGTCTGCGCCCCGTTTTTATGAAGATGCACAGCTTAGAAGACTGGTCTGGGTACAACGTCCACAGAAAAGATCGCGAGAGCGGGAAATGGAGGCGGACTCAATTTATCATCACCACTAAAAAAACACAAAACACGTACTACTGTGGAGTGACAATAGAGCGGATAGGTAAGAAAGCACAGTCTGCGTGTTCGACTTTTAAAGAGTATTGTGTCTCGTTTTTTCTCCAAGAGTACATGGATCTATGAAGACTTTTGTAAATATGCAAGCCTTTCCTCCTTTCACCGGACATGAGCTAGAGATCTTCGGCTCCCCGCCCGTGTGTAACGTTAGTCAAGCGGAATGTTGGCATACGTTGTGCTGTATCATCTTGCACCTGTGCGTAAAGACGGGAATCAGAGTAATAATTTAGTTAACAGCCAGCCGCGCTAAGGTCTAGACTCATGTGTCGCTAACACAAGTTGATCAATGATAAGAGCCATAATTTCAGTAGCAGCCTTGTATGGTACGGACACTGGTAATATTAAGGCACTGTATAGCTGATATAAGCTGGCGAGGCGGACGGTAGAACCGTACACATCCTTCCGAAAATGGCTCGGTAGGACTACCTCTAGCCTCTTTAAGTTCGTTGCGAGCATGACACAGTAAGCAGAGCTAATATGCTCTTCGGTCAGACTGCTTCCTACATGCCGAGTCATCAGGTTGGTTTGGCCTTCCTATGGTAAATATGCACTTACACTCTTTTGACAGGGCTTTCTTCCTGTAACGAGTCATTATTGATCCAAGTAAAAGGACTTTGGCTGCTCGTGGTCACAAGCTTTTAAATGATTATGATTCCGCTAAGTGGTTCGATACGCACAGCTGGTAGAGTAGTGGTTATTTACCGTTTAGGTCATTACAATGGGCCCTTAGTGCCCTAAGTGTCGGCTTGGATGCAATTCTCGGTCCAGTACTCTATCCAACCTAACTTTAGCTTGTCACCGCTTAAGTGAAGGAACGCGTTGAAAACTGTTTTTTCCTGGTACGAGAATGTTTGTGTTGTGTGTTCAATGTTACACAATTTTTACGTCAAAGCTTGTGTGCATATTTTCCCACCGATATTTACACTATGCGAGTTAGCTCAAGTGGTTAGAGTAGAAATTATTCCTTAAAACCACGACAAAAATATCTTTAGTTATAAGAAAGTATTTGTCTGACTGAGGTAAGAATTCTACTGTGCCTTTGGATTTTCTTTCAGTGTAGAGGTGGTGGCTCCTTAACCACCTTCCCAAACCCAAACGATGTTATTTTATTGTACTTTGGCAAAAATGTCTAAAGATAGCAATTCATAAATTCCCCTGTGCAAGGCCAAGAAAATACATTTCACATGTGTGTAAACATGGCAGAGAAAGAGAAAAATACTAACAAGACGCAAAGCACGCCAGCAAAACGACGAAAGGCTCTATCGCGAAGTGAGTTAAGAAGATGCAAAAGACGTCATGAATGGAGGGAAAACCGGTAACGAAATGGGCGTGGTACGACACAATGCATACAAGAGCACCTTGGTGAGCCAGCAGACAAAAGTGCACAAGCTGACAACGCTGGCAACAAGCAACAAACACACACGAAGAACAAATACACCGCTAACCTAAAAAAAACTGCAAAGAGAACAATAAAAGCGTAGGCTCTTGTTTGAACCGAGGAAATCTTTTGCTCAGCTGAAAGTTGCGTAAACAAATGACGAAAAGTATGAGGCAAACAAGTGACACGCATAAGAGGCAAAAAAATAAAAGGAAAAGGCACATTAAAAGAGAATCAATATTGATAACAACTGATGTGCGATGCACGCAGAAGTTTACCTTTTGCATTGAGGTGGCCGCGTGGAACTGGAGACAGGTATGTGAGGTAATTAACTAAATATGAATAAAAAGACGAATCTCATTGGTTTGTAACGTAGCGTACATAACGTACCCCCCTGTATTTACTTATTCACTTAAACCTGACCTCTGTACTTATGTTCTGTAGCCTATCCAACACCCTTGTCCTTATTCTATTTATTAGTCAACAACACTGATAGCGAAACCAGTGAAAATCACAAATAGTGTAGTGTGACTTCGCAACACGTTTGCGGCACCACCCATATAAACATCCAATTTGCATTTTTGCAATTCAGTCCTCACAGGTGAGCCAGCGGGAGTGGTTGTCTTTTAAAGACAAAATAACCACTTCGGTAGCTAGCTGAGTAGAAGGGCGATGTCATGGCTCCGGTCACTCTCCACCAGGGCGGACGACGCGAGTGGTGTCTTCGGCTACTTTTCCCTCCGTCGCCCACCTTGGTACTTGAGCGGCCCGCTGCCTCAATGACCAAATACCCCCTTCCCCTCAGCTCGGGCTGGTGTGGCAGGGGCGCTCGTCATGGCGTGGGTCACCCTCCACCAGGCTGGACGACGCGAGTGGTGTCTTCGGACTACTTTTCCTCCGTCGCCCGCCTCGGTGCTTGAGCGCCGCCGCCTCAATCGACACAAACACCCCTCCCCCTCAGCTCTGGTTTAATAGCTGGCAGGAGCGGTGGGACCACTCTCACTAGTTAGCTAGGGAGAGAGGGTGCGGCCATGGCGCGAGTCACCCCTTGCTGCACCAGGACGCGAGAGTGGTCTTCGGGACTTTTCCCTCGTCGCCCTGGTCTGGTAAGGAATGACCCGCTGCCCGAACGACGCACTGACCCTCCATAGCTCTGGTTTCAGCCGTGAGCCGATGCATGCGCACAGGGGCTACGCTGTCCCGTTAAGTGTCACTTCCCCTCGCCCACGGGTCGACCCACGGTGCCTCGCCTGGTACAACTCCGCCTCCTTACGCACCTTCTACTAGTGTGCAAGTAGGGAGGCGGGGTGTCCAGCGGTGAAACCAGCACTACACGAGTCCTCACAGTCTCTTCCCCAGGTGACCGACCCCGCGACTACCGATCCTGCCGAAGGCTACCGATTCAATCCCATCCCGCCGACACCGTCAAACCGAGCCGCCGCTGTTCAGGCAAGACCATCGCCAGCCTACTCCCCCTTCCCGGCCCTGGTACGCGCTCCGTAGCCCACCGCCGCTGCCGTCGCATCGTCGCCCCTCTGGTGCCGCCGCTGCTTCCATCCCGCCGGTGCTACGCCGACCGTTGGCCGTCCGCCATACTACCGCCGTGCCCCTCCCGCCTTGCTGGTGCCGCCGCTGCCACACTAACCGTCGGTCGTTCGCATCCTACCGCCGTTAAGCCGCTGCATCCGTCACCCCGCTGCTACGACGACCGTTGGCCGTTCGCCATCCTACCGCCGTTAAGCCGCTACATCCGTCACGCCGCTGCTACGACGACCGTTGGCCGTCTGCCATCTACCGCCGTTAAGCCGACTGCATCCGTCCGCCGCTGCTACGACGACCGTTGGTCGTTCGCCGTCCTACCGCCGTTAAGCGCTGCATCCGTCACGCCGCTGCTACGACGACCGTTGGCCGTCTGCCATCCTACCAGCCGTTAAGCCGCGGCATCCGTCACCCCGCTGCTACGACGACCGTTGGTCGTTCGCCATCCTACCGCCGTTAAGCCGCGCACCGTCACGCCCGCTGCTAAACTAGCCACTGGCGCTTGCCATCCTACCGCCGTTAAGCCGCTGCTTCTATCCCGCCGCTGCTTCCGTACCGCCGTACGAGTCCGCCTGTCACCCGACCGTTCAACCGCCCTACCGAACCTCCTCTACTCCAACGACCGTTAGCCGCCGCTCCGCCCCCTCGCCATCTTGCGACGGAAAGCTGCTGCCCGCCTAATATCTCCAGCCGTGTGTGCGTGTGTTCGTAACACATAAATATCGTGTATTTATTCAGTAGGGGTTTGTGGGACCTTTCTCGACTCTGGATTGACTGAACGTTAACCCAGCCTTAGACAAAACCCACCTCATAAATGGCGCCCGACCAGGGACCCTCCTCCGCAGATGACCGTGGAAAAACAAATACAACAACACCAACACTGCCGGGGCGGTTCGACGATAACACACCATCAGAAACAACAAACACGCCGGCCCCCGAAGTTACGATGCTGAATACCGACTCACTCAATTGGATCTACTTACTGAAAAGGGAGAGGCTGCTAGAGGAGCTCCTGGAAATAACGGAGGTATATGAGCTGCTAAAAAGCGAGGGAAACGAAACAGGACAAAGAGGCGATCCACAGCCTGTATCATCTTCAAAAGGAGTACGATAGCAAAGAGTGCTGCTGGCGCTGCAAGGAACGCGGACACCGCCGCTTCCAATGCAGGGGCCGCTGGAGAATGTTCTGCTCCAGGTGTGGACAAGACAACATCCTCTCCAGGGACTGCCTGTGCCCTTCGACCAACCAATCCACCGACAACAACACATCCAGGATGCCGTCAAGTTATGTGAGAGGAAGCCGCCAAGCATTATTTGTGCGGCCACAGAAGCCTATTGAACCACCAGCCTTCGATCCGCTGCCGAAATGCAAGTAGATGACCGTTTCTATATACCGATAACCATCGAGGGCATGAGCGTGCGCGCGCTAGTGGACACCGGCGCCACCCTTTCATACCTCGATGAGTCAATACGAAATCACCTGGAGAGAAGCAACATCAAACCACGTCTTAACAGGCGGATCGTCCAATTGGCAGACCAGACGTGTGTCTATAGTTCGAATTCCTACACAGCAAGGATTACGTACCAAGGACGAACGACCAACACAATGATGTCCGTCATCCCGAACCTGGCAGAACGGATGATCTTAGGAATGGACTTTTTACGGAAAGGGGAATCACCCTCACGCTAGATGGCCAGCCGTTAGAAGTCACCTTGACCAGAAGATCAGCCGAGTTAGACACACTATGTGCAATGACCAGCTGGGAACACGCGAACAATGGCCAAAATTCGGAGCAGGAAACTTTTTCAGCGCACTACCAGAAGCGATCGAGCAAAACCGTTAGCCCAATTACCGCAGCCGAACATTCGACCATCCGTAAGCATAACCGACCGCTGAAGCAACGCTTCTACCCCCGTTACACGGCTATACAAAAATACAACTTCAATGAAGAGTACCGAAAAAGAGCGCCGTAGGCGATATGCAATGCGCTCTCCCGCCGCCTGTTACAAAACACCGAATCAGACATATTTGCACAATAAAAAGCGACAGAGAAGAGCCCGGTGAGATTATTGGCAACCATGCAATAGTCGCAGCCATGGGAAATAGTAACCATCGACTTCGTGCCACCACTACCACGTTCCAAGCAAAGAAGCAATTACGTCCTCGCCATGATCTACAAATTCTAAAAGTGGGTGGAGTTAATCCCGGCTCGCCAAGCAAAAATGGCAAGCGTGCTCAAAGCGCTACAAGAAAAGGTCATATATTTACTTGGTTGTCCGAAAACCTTCCTCACCGACAATGGGAAGCAGTTCGGCGGAAAAGCGTTAGCACCGTTCCTGAGCGATCACCGCACATGGGATTAGGAGATTCCACAAACGGCACTTGCAATAAACATGGTCAGAAAAGAGGGTACAAAAGCATCTGCAGCAGTATAAACTTCGGCGAAATAAAACGACGTCAGAGCGGGTGCACACGGAGGGAGCAGTACCAGTGGCCAGCCAACCGAACAAAAACGCGAAGGGGACCAATTTTTTTCGGGCCACATATAACCGAATACCTGATAGCCATGATGAAATTACAACCCGAGGAAGATGGAAACGAAGAGGAAGAATATTATGTATCATAATGAAATGTATGAAATATACTCTGTTAGTTTTAAGAACAATGAAATGTAATTCTTACGTTACGGGGGACTGTAACGTAGCGTTACAATAACGTAACCCCCTGTATTTCCTTATTCACTTAAACCTGAACCTCCCTGTACTTATTTTTCTGTAGCATAGCCAACAACCACTTGTACTTATTCTTTTATAGCATAGTCAACAACCACTGATAGCAAACCAATGAAAATCACAATAATGGTGTGTTGACTTCTCAACCAGTTTGCGGCACCACCCATATAAACATCAATTTGCATTTTTGCAATTCAGTCCTCACAGGTGAGCCAGCGGGAGTGGTTGTCTTTTTAAAGACAAAATAACCACTTCGGCTAGCTAGCTGAGTGGAAGGGGCGCTGTCATGGCGCGGGTCACCCTCCACCAGGGCTGGACGACGCGAGTGGTGTCTTCGGACTACTTTTCCCTCCGTCGCCCACCTTGGTGCTTGAGCGGCCCGCTGCCTCAATGAACCAATACCCCTTCCCCCCTCAGCTCGGGCTGCGTGGCAGGGGCGCCGTCATGGCGCGGGTCACCCTCCACCAGGGCTGGACGACGCGAGTGGTGTCTTCGGACTACTTTTCCCTCCGTCGCCCACCTTGGTGCTTGAGCGGCCCGCCGCCTCAATGACCCCAAAGCACCCCTCCCCCTCAGCTCTGTTTAATAGGCTGGCCGGAGCGGTGGGACCACTCCCACTAGTTAGCTAGGGAGAAGAGGGTGCGGCCGTGGCGCGAGTCACCCCTTGCTGCACCAGGACGACGAGAGTGGTGTCTTCGGGCTACTTTTCCCTCCGTCGCCCTGGTCTGGTAAGGAATGACCCGCTGCCCGAACGACCGCACGACCCCTCTCCATAGCTCTGGTTTCAGCCGTGAGCCGATGCGTGCGCACAGGGGCTACCGCTGTGCCGTTAAGGTGCACTTCCCCTCCGCCCACGGGTCGACCCACGGTGCCTCGGCTGGTACAACTCCGCCCCCCTTACGCACCTTCTACTAGTGTGCAAAGTAGGGAGGCGGGGGTGTCCAGCGGTGAAACCAGCACTAACGAGTCCTCACAGTCTCTTCCCCAGGTGACCGACCCCGCGGACTACCGATCCTGCCGAAGGCTACCGATCAATCCCATCCCGCCGACACCGTCAACCGAGCCGCCGCTGTCCAGGTAAACACCATCGCCAGCCTACTTCCCCCCTCTCCCCGGCCCTGGTACGCGCTCCGTAGCCCACCGCCGCTGCCGTCGCATCGTCGCCCCTCTGGTGCCGCCGCTGCTTCCATCCCGAGGTGCTACGCCGACCGTTGGCCGTCCGCCATACTACCGCCGTGCCCCATCCCGCCCTTGCTGGTGCCGCCGCTGCACACTAACCGTGGCCGTTCGCCATCCTACCGCCGTTAAGCCGCTGCATCCGTCACGCCGCTGCTACGACGACCGTTGGCCGTCTGCCATCCTACCGCCGTTAAGCCGCTGCATCCGTCCCGCCGCTGCTACGACGACCGTTGGTCGTTCGCCGTCCTACCGCCGTTAAGCGCTGCATCCGTCACGCCGCTGCTACGACGACCGTTGGCCGTCTGCCACCCTACCGCCGTTAAGCCGAGGCATCCGTCCGCCGCTGCTACACTAGCCACTGGCCGCTTGCCATCCTACCGCCGTTAAGCCGCTGCTTCTATCCGCCGCTGCTTCCGTACCGCCGTACGAGTCCGCCTGTCACCCGACCGTCAACCGCCCTACCGAACCTCCTCTACTCCAACGACCGTAGCCGCCGCTCCGCCCCCTCGCCATCTTGCGACGGAAAGCTGCTGCCCGCCTAATATCTCCAGCCGTGTGTGCGTGTGTTCGTAACACATAAATATCGTGTATTTCATTCAGTAGGGGTTTGTGGGACCTTTACTCGACTCTGGATTGACTGAGCGTTACCCCAGCCTTAGACAAAACCCACCTCATAGGTTGTATGAGAAAACTGCATAAGAA
Source organism: Eurosta solidaginis (assembly GCA_029619165.1). Lineage (NCBI taxonomy): Eukaryota > Metazoa > Arthropoda > Insecta > Diptera > Tephritidae > Eurosta > Eurosta solidaginis. Next base: position 37,103 of record JARSSU010030692.1, on the reverse strand, counting down.
GTAAGCAGAAGTTCAATCAGATGGCAAAATGATTAATAAAACCAAAATATCGTCGAGAGTAATCGAAGGACTCCGATGGATAGTAAAACAGTTGGCGACGAATTAATTGTCGATTCCATCGTTGCTTTTTAGAGACATTGTCAGATATGAACAGGGTCATCAGTACGTTCAGTAAGTTAATATTCCCAACCAAGAACTTTGAGTACAACACAACTTTTCTACCTATGCCTGAATGTGCCAAATTCTGGATACGAAGAACGCTCCACAAAACGGCTCAAAACCGAGAAAAGATGCCTATAAATATCAAAATGCTACACAATGAAAGATATGTCGCACACCTTGATCAATAGGGAGCTATTTCAAAAGTCTTAATTTTCCACGGTATGAGTACCTCCCGGGCTTCAGAGTTCAACACCTACCGAACTGTAAGCTCCCATTTATCAGACCCTCTACGAATCAGCAGTGTGCTATATGGTGACAGCACTCTCTTCGACAGCCATGACCTCACATCAGTAAACGAACCGACATCCTTAGCTATCGATCTATTCACATCAGAGGATTGGGAGGAAACTTATCAGTTTAAAACACAAAGTGCTGATTGAGTAATTACAACGAACACGAAATACGAAAATAGCAGTGGCAATTTCTATCAAATTTCGACCGTTAAATTATTCTTATTTTATATCTGTAAATTTACGAAAAGAAGACCATGCATTTTTTTTACTGAAACTATGCAAAGCAGTCTCATAAACGTTTTCGAAAATTTTCGCAAGTACTCCGGCCTAGAAGATTCAATGTGTTCATATTAAATCGCTCCCGAAATGGACGGGCTAGCACCTTAATGGTGCTTGTTACCGGAATTACCGGGTCTATATCCAACAGCGGACCATCAACATCGATAACGCTCCCCAAAACCTTCGGGGAGTGTCTTTATCGTTAATACAACAAACAACAGGTTAAAGAACCATCAAATTGATAAACCGTCTAAATCAGTAGGCCCGTAGGGCTTTCCATGTCGATGCTTTAAAAACTTTGGCTATTAGGAATTAAATACCTGACGCCCGTCTTCCACCTGTCTCTGTCTACTTCGTAATTCCCTCAAAAATTGGAAATGCGACGCTGGTAACGCTACCGCCGCTAATGTACGAACCTTATATAGTACGATATCTCTCCTATCGCCGGTAGCAAGACGCTTGAAGCCGTCCTGCACCCTTTTTTCACTACACGCCTGCGACTTGCCAATCATCACGTGGCTTTCGAAAACTACATAGCACCGCACCCGTGCTAAATGCCATCAACATACAAATAAAATGCGGACAGTTTGTTCAGTCCAGATATAGAACCGTACTGGTAGAGCTTCGAAAGCCTTTGAAACTGTCAATCACAGCACCTTATTGTAAAAACTTCGATGGGTCTTCGGGTCCTTTCTTTCTAGTCTCAGAAGATAGACCGCAAATTTTGTGTGTGATCGGCAGGTATCGGTCCAGTTCAGGAATGTAAAATCAAATCTAGAAGAATTTAAAACGGGGTACCGCAGGGTCTTATCCCCACATTTTTACATATCGAAGCTTCCTACCCCACCAAGAGGAGTTACAATTGAAACCTATGACACCTCGCGAAATTGCCACTGTCAGCGACCACATCTTCCCCGGACTTACTTAATTAGAATTGGTCGATAAATAGAGTAATTTAAGTTGCTATTAAATTGAATTGTTAACTCCTTGTATTCGATTTTCCTTGAGGAAGGTTTAGGCGTACAAGATTCATTGCATTTGCACACATCATTTAATCACTTCAGCTTCAGAGTAAAATCAATTAATTTCATGAGAAACATTCAAATAATTTCTTACTTATGTTTTTTGTATTGCTTATTTGCGGGAAAATGCATATTTCTGTATAGTATGTATGTAGCTGCACATATGTACTTAAGTATATTAAATGGCGCATATGTGGAACAGCTGCTTTTGACGCCTGGAGGCAGTAGTCATTTGCTCCTTTTGATTTACGTTGTACCCCGAAGGCAAGTACATATATGCGCATAGTGCATACAAATGAATATAAGCTTTGTATCATCCGATTGTATGTATCGCATATACAAATATGTATGTATATAGGTTTATACGGTTAAGGCACTATAAATTCTGGTACGTAATAATTTCTGAGAAATCGCACAGCGGGGATGCATTTTCACACCAAAGACGTGCTACGCCTGAGTAGTTCGTCGTCGAGTTGGTTAAAGAGATAAGCGAAGGCCTTGAGTACAAAGTACAGTTCTATATATGTATTTGCATACCAGCACACATATACATACCTTTTTACATACTTATGTGCATTGCAATGATTTGTAGGGCAATATTTAGTGGAAGCGTAAGCGTGGCTTCTGAAATATGTAAAATATGATGATAGTTTGGATCTTATGTACGCAAATTTGTACGTAGTATGTATTGTGAAGGCAGAAGTTTTGTATTGTTTCTGTTGTTGTTATTGTGGCACACTATTGTAATTGTTTGTTGTAAAGTGCATGATAACATTTTGCCACATTCGTTCGCTGTTTCAACCACACACAATGATGAGAATGCGCAATATAACAGTACTCCCTGCAGCAGTACTCGAGTGTATATTTCGCATTTATTTTTATTGTTATGCCAGTAATGACAATGACAGCAGCAAACATTGCATAGTTCACTCACTACATAACTATTACATACATTGTATGCAAGTACCAAGTACAGTGGCTCTCAAGTTTAAATCTAACATTGTTGAGGTAATTTTCTCTGTAATTTATTTGTTACATAAACAATTTTTTGGGCAGAACTTTTTCAATAAAATTTCACGAGATTGTTCCAATATTTTGTTTGAAAACATAATCTAGGCTGTCTCGCGATTTTCGTAAATATTATAATCTATGTTTTTTGCCGGCTCAAGATCCAAATTAAAACACAAACGTTTCGTATTTTGTGTTAATTATTTCGGTAACCATCCTCAGGACACTAGTAACAACATAAAAACATCACAATATAAACATGTACAACATAAAATTTTGTAACAAAAAATCACATACATGATAAATATCCGATCCCGTCTAATGTATCTACTGTTGTCGCTGCTCTCTAACAAATGCCTGTACCAATGTGCGCTGTGGTCTATGTCCGTTTTATAGTTCAATCGTATGTTTGTAGTACGTTGATTATGTTGAAGCATTTCCAATGTAAAACGTTTCGCGTAGTGTTGTTCTTGTTCAAGTATAGTTGCCTGTCAAAGTTAGGAGAATGCCCGGTACTTTTACAGTGGGACATAAGGGTTGTTTTATGAAAGTTTGTGCTGTGGGACGGTTTTGTAGTCAGACTTGTGTTGTGACAGTCTGGTTTTTATCTTTCCTTTTGTTGTATACATCCTATTACATGGCTCACCCGTTTTACCGTAACATGGAATTGTAAACTATGTTACTTTTTTCGGGTGTTGGAATTCTCTGTTTAGTTCTATTAAATATCTTCTTAAGTATTTATTGGTTTATGAGCTATTCTCACTTTTTCTTTATTATAACATCAGATCTCGCTACAAGTTCTGACAATTCAGGTACATATGTTAATGATTGAATATTTTCGCTTTTTCTGAGCTATTTTGATGGGTTTTTGTGTGAGATCGCCTTAATAGAGAATTTATAACCGATTTCGGAAAATCATTGTCTTTTAGTAATGTTCTTATTGCTTCTTTTATCTCTTTGTGGTATATTTCGTCAGATATTTGTAGCATTCGTTGTATACAGGCATTGCTGTATTCATTATCATTGTTTTGGGGTGCTTTGAATTAAGCTAATGATTCGTCCAGATGAGGTTGGCTTTTGATACACACTTTAATTTTAATTGATTTTGTCTTCTGATGATTATTGATCCAGATAAGCTAATCTTCCGTTTTCTTCGAGCTCTATCGGGAACTTTATATGCTTGTTAAAACGAATTTAGTGCGCTCAGTGTGTTTTGTACTTCGTTTTCGTTTTTTCCATGAATATTTGTTTTGTATTTTGGTGTATGCCTTTATCGTTGACCATTTATTTCGAATTACATCTAATGCCAGCTTTATTGGTATGCTGGGAAAAAGTGAAACCACATCGAAGGAGACAAGTTTTTTCGTAGTCCTTTCTTTAAATTCAATTGTATTTTTAATAATATAGACTGACTTTGAAGTTACATTTTTCAATATGTCGACGATGTATTTGCATAAACTGTAAGATGGGGATTTATCATGTATGTGATTTTTATGTTTACAAAATTTGTATGTTGTACATTGTTTTATATTGTGATGTTTTTTAATAGTGTCCCTGAGGATGATTACCGAAGAGTAACCGAAATATATTGACAAAAAAGACGAAACGTTTGTGTTTTATTTGGACCTTGAGCCGGTGAAAAACATAGATTAAGACATAAAGGTCGCTAAATCATCCAAGAGCAAATACTATATCTAATACGAAAACTTTAATTTTAAATGTTATTTTATCACAAATATTTACATCTGAAACCAAAGAATTGGAAATTTTCGTTTTTTCTTTCATTAAAAATTTTCAGAAAAAATTTATTATCTGTATAGTTTTCGTAACTTTTTTTAAAGAAAGATTTTATTCCTTTATTAAAAAAATTTAATGTTTTGTATATGCTTTCGTTATTTAAAAAAAATGTCCACATTGTTAGATTTATTGAGCTAAAAGGCTTCAAAATGAATAAAACTTATTTTTTTGTTTATATTCATTTATATTTATTTGGTCGATATTTCAACTTCAATCTGAAGTCATCATCAGGACTGGGGGACAAAAGAAAACAATAATAATAATTAATTTAATATATACTTAAGTACATATTCAAAACAAAGTCACCACTTACACATATGGATATGTATGATCGACTGATTGGAGGAATCACAGAAAAATAACAAATAAGGTAAAAATGCAAAGAGATTAAAAAATAAACAATTTGGAAAAATCCCGTAAGTATAAACAATTTTCATGAACCGCAAGTATAAACAAAAAATACAATAACACCATACATAAAAATATGACTTAGTTTAACAATTATGTGTGCATGTTCCCCTGTTTGGATTGTTGTGCTGCTATCAAATGACCGCCTTATGATGTTGTTGTGTTTCAAACCAAATTCCTGTAGGCTTGTGCACAATTTTCTGTGTCGATTTTAAAGTTCATTCTTTGTTCGTTAGGGGTGTTCAAAATACGTATCATTTCTAAAGTGATCGTTTATTATAATGTTTTTCATTCTCTAGAATGGCTACGTTTTCAAAGTCAGGGTAGTGTCCTGTGGCCTTGCAATGGGAAGTTAAAGCCGTCTTATTGTCCGAAGCATTATTCCTTAATTTTATATTGGACCTATGAGCGGAAATCCTTGTCTTGAGTTTGAGTTTTGTTGTCCCAACATATACTTTGTCGCATACGTAGGACCCGTCACCATTGCACGGGATTCTGTAAACAACATCAGATTTCTCCTGACTTGGAATTTTGTCCTTCGTTTGTGAAATGGTTTTCAACGTGTTATTGTACGTGAACGCCAACTGATACTTTTCTTTGTCGAACATATCGGATCTCCTAATCCTTTCCGATACTCCTGGAATATAAGCCATAGATTTGTATATTTTAGAGTCTTTATCCTTTTCCACCGGTTCTTTGGCGCTCGTTGATTGATGATTTAGGATTAACTTGTTGATCAAGTTATAGAAATCATTATTTTCCAAAGTTTTCTTGATTGTCCCAATGTTCTTATTGTGAAATATCTTGTCACTAATTGTCAGAACTCTTCTTATATAATTCTCGCAGCGTTCAAGATAGTTCTGCGTTGGTTTTTGGAATGATAATTTATCGTCTTCCGTACGCCGTAGGTTTTTTATACCAATCCATGTATAATTTATTATTTTTTCTAATTATAAGTGTGTCGAGGAAAGGAAGTCTATTATCATTTTCTACCTCCTTAGTAAATCGAATTGTTTTATAATATTTGTTGAGCAATTGAAGCATGTTATCTAACTCCTCTGTTTTTGCGATTGCAAATATGTCGTCTACATATTTGTTAACAGACGTGGCTTGGTTGTTGATTCTTTCTCGAACTTAGTTAACAACTCCTCCAGAACTATATCCGCTATGACTGGGAAGGCTGGTGATCCCATTGGCATACCTGATCGTTGCTGGTAGATTTTGCCATTATACTTAAAATAACGGTTTCTTTCACACAAAATTTTACTATATTAAGGAATAGCTCTTTTGTTAACAAAGTGTGCTCTTTAATATCACCCCACTTCGAACAGATAATATAAATAGCTGCATCTACGGGAATACTGGGGAACAAGGACACCACGTCGAACGACACTAAACTCTCATCATCGTATATATGTGTAAATTTAATTTTATCTTTAAACTCCGTGGCATCTTTGACGTTGTATTTTGAACATTTTGTAACATTTTTTAGTATACCGACAACATATTTACACAGCTTCTATGAAGGAGAATCAATCGACGAGCATATCGGCCGAAGAGGTATGCCTTCCTTGTGAATTTTTGGCAGTCCATAAATTCTGGGTGGATGTGCATTCTGGACATGAGAAAATTCTTTTCTTTTTCCTCAATGAAGCCATTGTTGAACATCTTCATTACAAGTTCATTGTTCTTGTCTTGTAATTTGTTAGTCGGATCTCTTTTCAAACTCTATAGTCTGAAATATTGTTCACTATAGCTTGCATCTTTACCGAAGCCTTTTAGCTCAATAAATCTAACAATTCACAATATTCAAGGCTATTAACTTGTATTAAAAATAAATTTTCACAGAAAAATTTTAAAACTCAGTTTACACAAAGTATTCAGCAAAGGTAAAACGTTCATTAAAACCTAAAAAATTCAAAAATTTCGTTATTTTTTAATTAGGGCCTGTATCGTGTTATACGATCACGTATCGAAAACCTATTTCACTCAAACGGTAAATATGAATCTGTCCAGCTTTCGTAAAAACTGATGGTACATTATGAATCTAATTTAAGTCAAAACTTTTTAGGAACTCTTTCACTAAAACTTTTAGAACAAATGTTAGCTGATTGATTTTCGCTATTTATTTTTTATGTTTAAATACTTAAATTTAAATTTAATTCAAATAAAAAAAACAAGAAAAAAATAAAAACAAATATGTCTGAACGTTTTTTGGGCATAAATTCTTGCATTAAAGTAATTTTTCACTCAAAAATTGAAATGTGAACTTAATCACAAAATATTCATGCAAATAAATTCAAACCCGTTTTTTTTTAACTTAAAAATTAGAAAATTTCGTTACTTTTTTATTCACAACTTTCAGAAACCTCAATGGTTTTCGTATTTTTTTAAGTTTTCTAGAATGAAAATTATATCAATTTTCATGCCTTTTATTAAATTACAAACATCTGTAATTCATTATTTTAAATTACTTTTCACTTAAATATTAAGCAAAATTTGACATTCGTAAAAGCTGTATTTTTTATAAGCCTGAATCAAACGAACACCAATGTGACTTTATTTTGCATTCTAAAAAATGTTTTATTAAAAATTTATTTCTTTGCATTTTTACAAAAAAAATATTTAAAAATAAACTAATTGAAATATAAAATAAAATTGAACTAAAATATTAGAACATTTTTTAAGAAACAATTAATTTATTCGATCATGCTTTTTCTAAAAGTTTATAAACAAATACGCGTTCAAAACTTAAAAATTAAAAAAATTTACATAAAAAATTCGGAGTTTTTCTTAACATTGTTGAGTAACTTTTGGCTAAGAAATTTCATAAAATAAATTTTTATAGAAACCGTGGGCGAAATTTTCAATTAAAATTTTAAATTAAATAAAAAATTTTGGCAGCAGTTTTCAAATATTGCATAGTTTTCTATGGTTAAAAAATTTTTTTGAAGTTTTTCAATATAATAAAATTTATAGTAATTAAAATTTTAGAAATCAATAAGGTTTTATGAAGTTTTTGTTAGTAAAACAATTCTAAAATTTATTTTTGAAAGTCTCGAATTTTTTTTAATTTTGAAAATATTTCTTAGTCTTATCATATACAAAAATGTCAAGTAAAAAGTTAATTCAAACTCTTTTAACATAATAAAAATTTAAAAATTGTGGCTAATATTTTTAGAAATAAACTACATATACAATAACGTTATTAGAAATTTTTTTAGTAAAACAATTCAAAAACATATATTTGAAAAAATCACGATTGTTTTTTGTTAGATATTTTGAAAAAATTAACTAAATTGTGGGAAAACTACTCTTTGGGTTTTATAAAAAGATATTTAAGTAAAAATGATTTGAAAGTTTTTTTCATGAAAATAAAAAACTAAAAAAGTAACTGAAATTTTCAGATAATAGTATTGAAGTTTCGTAATATTTTTTTTACTAAAACAGTTCAAAATATATTTTTTAATACATATCGATTTTTTTTATTATAAAAAATTTAAAAGTAAATAATTATTTGAAATACTTTTATAAATATAAACTAAAATTTTAAATTAAAAATATGGAAAAAATTATTTTTAAAAATATTTAAGTATACAACAATCCACTTATTTATAAACAATAAAATAGTTAAAAAATAAAATTTTTTTAATTGGAAATTTGTATGGAAATGCCTTTTAAAAGCTTAAAAAATTTATAAGGGGTAAAACTTTATCTTATGTTTCTACTAAATATTTATTTTTGAGATTCTCTGCGCGGCGCTTTTTTATTTTAGAAATTTTGAAAACATATCACTAATTAAACAAAAGAAAAAAACATTTAGTTTTTTTTATAAAAAATTTTCAAGTGAAAATTTATTCAAAGTTTTTTATACAAAAAACTTAAAATGTGGCTAAAATTTTAGAATTGACTTTATAATAAAACTTATATGAAACGAAAAATTCCAAATTTTTTTGTTATAAATTTTGTTTATTTTTTTTGAAAACATATTTTAAACAAAATTGTGAGAACCACTCTTAAGAAATTTTTCGGAATTTTTTGCGCACTATTTTATTTTTTAGAATACGGTTTAAAATGAAAATGTAATAAAACCGCTCTCTCAAATTGAATTTCATTAGTTTTTCAACTAAGATAGTGCGATTAATGAATTTTTTCGAATCAGATTCTAAAATAAAACGAAAAATTTTAACTTCCTCCAAGTTCTTAAGATGTTCTTCAAAGTTCTTTCCCAATACCTCATCCATAAGTCTTTCAAAAGTAGCTGGTGTATTACATAGTCCATAAGTCATTCCAAAGTAGCTGGTGCATTACATAGTCCAAAGGGCATTACAGTAAACTGCCAAAGACCATCTCCGACACTGAAGGCTGGTTTCTCCTTGTCTTCCTCCTTCACCTCCACTTGCCAGTAGCTATTTTTCAAGTCCAGAGTGGAAAAATCATTTCGCACCAGATAGCGAGTCCAGAGTAACGCCAAATCTTGGCAATGGGTAGCTATCCTTTTTCGTGACTTCGTTCAACTTGCGGTAGTCCTTGCATAAAAAACTATTTTTATCACTCATATTTGAGTCACTGTATGTGCAGTAAATTTGTTATGTATTTTGAAAGTGTTATAAGCAAATAAATGAAATGCATATACGCCTATTTACAAAATATGTATTTGAAGGTTCATTACACCACAATACCACGACGTTCCGAAATGCAAAACGATATAAGTGGGAGAAAGAGGAAAGTGCGGAGGGAAGGAAGCAAGTGTGAAAGGAACTGGGGAAAAAAGAAGAAGTATAGAATAAAGGACGCACAACGGGTTATCAACTTAACGCTGTTTGTGGTACTACGTTTAGGCGTTGTATTGTGTATTCATACTACTAAACGATATTTCTGCGTACGAGTAATTTTTTTAAGAGACAATGACATTTGATGACATCATGTTGTATATTCGATGGAAAATCGAGCACAAAAACAGCTTATAATACATAATGATATGTGTATAATATTTACTTAATATAATATAGGTTTAATGCAAAGAATGAAAATGCTTGCTGCAAGTGCATTCAAGAGTTTATTGTCGCGCCGTATGGCTTATTGATAAAATTAAAGTGGTAGGGTACGCTATTACGAGTATCTTTTTGATTTGCACAGTTGAAAACTCCGGCCATACTTCTGTGTTTAAATTGTTTAACTGGCTTACGTCCATTTTCAGTGAGGAAGCAAACCTGGACGGTAATTCGGAAGATTAATATTTTAGAAGCGACGCGTTGGTTTTCAAATACTGAGACAATATCGGGTTCTTATATAAATCTAAAATGGATTATGATTTTTTATTTATTTTTCATTAAAGTCTTCTTCGAGCTTATAGTGGCAAAACCAAACCGACAGGACGTTCGTTACTCGTCTAATTTCGCAGAAACTCCATCTATCACCCTTATCGCGAGTTTATTTTCACCCGAAAATATTCACAGTTTTTGTTCACCCTATCGCAGAGGGTGGCGAAACAATTTTTCGTGTTCGAAAAAGATTTCGCCTTATTGGCAACTCTTTGTTCGGCGAAATGAACAGCGGGGAAACCCAAATTTGTTCACTTATATTTTACAGGCGAACGAGAGGAAAAACAAGATGTAAGTATTTTTTGTTTTGAAATCTGATACTTTTATTATTAGAAATAAATCAATAAATAATGCACAATTGGAAGATGAGTGGAAAAAAGTGAAATTCCTGTATTGCTAAGTATGTAAATTCAATTTTTTTTGTGACAACGTTTCAGTCGGCCAAGTTATCCATTGTGGACAAAGCAACGGTTCCAAAATGTTGAGCACCTCACTGAAACAAGATTGGCTAAGACCCACTTCATGGTCCTTCCAATGCCTTTTCCCTATGCGAAAAAACGAAGACATGTACTCAACTTTACAATTGGTGGAACTCCAACTGTTTGCTTCAATGGTGGCAAGGAGTTGTTAAGAATCTAGCAAATATTAGAATGCCGGCTTGTTTAGCCTGTAATATTGGCCAAAGCTAATTGAAAAAGTGCTAAAAATAGTAATTACAGCAGTTTCTTATTTTACGAACACCATCGTTTGCAGGGTTTGTTCGTAAAATCGATTTTTTCGTTAAATCGAGTACCATAACATTTTTCATATTGTGACGAATATTAGCAACACTAAGGGATATTATCATCTCTAAGCCAATACTAAGCAGTGACTTGTATGCACATCAACAAATCAATCATTATGTCTACACATATGTCCATACAAGCAGCGAAGAGCAACGCACAAACACATGCATATATCTGAGATACTCCCAAAAGTAGGCATCATCTGTGGAAGTATCACTCACATATACACGCGCATGGACTATACGAGAAGCTATAATAGCGTGCCTCTGTATATAGCTGAGAAATTTAATGCGTGGTAAACGAGTAGTAATTCTAGAAATAGAAACACCTAGAAGTATGCGAACGTGACATTACAGAGTATAAAAGGAGATAGAGCTGAGTAGCATAATCAGTTTTGATTTAAGCACGCTATCAGTTGCGAAGTATATGTTGTTTTTGTGAAGTATTTTCAAGTAGTCTAATAAATTGGCGGCCACCATGGTGTGATGGTAGCGTGCTCTGCCTACCACACCGTATGCGATGGGTTCACACCCCGGCAAAGCGAACATCAAAATTTTTAGAAATAAGGTTTTTCAATTAGAAGAAATTTTTCTAAGCGGCAGTGTTTGGCAAGCGCTCCGTGGTGTATTTCTGCCATGAAAAGCTCTCAATGAAAACTCATCTGCCTTGCAGATGCCGTTCGGAGTCGGCATAAAACATGTAGGTCCCGTCCTGCCAATTTGTAGGGAAATCAAGCAGTGAGCACGACGCAAATTGGAAGAGAAGCTCGGCCTTAGATCTCTTCGAGGATACCGCGCCTTACATTTATTTATTTTATTTTTTTTAATAAAGACCATTTTGCATACTTAAATACTTGGAGTTATTTATTCACAGTTTAGCGATACGAACGTTAGTAGAAGGTTGGAAATAAGCGGAATTTCCCTGAATTCGTTACAATATATTTTTCATTAAAATAGCTAAAATATCAGAGAAAGTAAACGTGTTTTTTGAAAACTTTTTTTACTAATAGACAAATACAGAAAAAAAAGAAAAAATTCATTTCAGAATGGTTATCACCATATAACATACATACATATGTACATTGTACATACATATTGCATATTTTAGCTTAGGTGTTTGCTCTGAAAAGTTTTGTTCTGAACAATAGCATGTACTTCAATTCAGTAGAAGTATTTAATGTTTAAAATATTTATGTAAAAATTGATTAATCATTGCTTGAGGAAACTGTTTACTGCAGCTTTTTTAGAAGCATTCCTGACCAAACAACCGAAATTTGAAGCCCCAACATTGTGTTTGTCTTGGCGGTTTTTAGGTTATTAAATATTTGATCTGTGATTTTCCTTTTGATTTCTTTATGTGCAGCTTTGTTTACCCTCTTTTTTAGGATACAAGGCACTACATTAGATATATTGAAATGGTATGATATAAGCTTGGTCGATGTTTGTAACGTTGAAGAAATATAGAAGATAGACTCACCATTAGTATACCGATTGATCAGGGCGACGAACTGAGTTGATATAGCCATGTCCGTCTGTCCGTCCGTCTGTCTGTTTGAACGCAAACTAGTCCCTCAAATTTTGAGATATCTCATGAACTTGGCACAAGGATGTATTTTTGTATTATATACGACATTTGTCGGCATCCGGTAGGATCGGACCACTATAACATATATCTCCCATACAAACCGATCGTCAAATAAGACGATTTTGGTCATTCTTGCCGCAATTTAGAAAGTATAAACGTGAAACTCGGTGATATATATTCTAATATATCATAGAAGATATCCTGAAAAATCACTTTCATCGGAGCTATATAATAGCTATATATCCCATACAACCGATCGTTCAGTATAGAAAGATTTTGTCAATTTCCTCCGTTAATTTTCAATATAAAAACGTTAAACTCGGTGAATATTTATTCTAATATATCATAGAAGATTTCTGAAAAATCATTTCGATCGGAGCTATATATAGCATATATCCATACAACCGATCGTTCAGATAGAAAGATTTTTGGCAATTTCTCCGTTAATTTCCAATATAAAAACGTTAAACTTGGTGATATTTATTCTAATATATCACAGAATATTTCATGAAAAATCATTTCGATCGGAGCTATATATAATACATATCTCATACAACGATCGTTCAGATAGAAAGATTTTTAGCCATTTCTCCCTTAATTTCCAATATAACAACGTAAACTTGGTGATATTTATTCTAATATATCATAGACTTTCATGAAAAATCATTTCGATCGAGCTATATATAATATAGCTATCTCATACAACCGATCGTTCAGATAGAAAGATTTTTAGCCATTTCTCCCTTAATTTCCATATAAAAACGTTAAATTTGGTGATATTTATTCTAATATATCATAGAAGATTTCCTGAAAAATCACTTTGATCGGAGCTATATTAGATAGTATATACCTATCCCATACAACCGATCGTTCAGATAGAAGATTTTAGGCAATTTCTCGGTAATTTCCAATATAAAACGTTAAACTTGGTGATATTTATTCTAATATATCATAGAAGATTTCCTGTAAAAATCATTTCGATCGGAGCTATATATAATATATATCCCATACAACCGATCGTTCAGATAAGGGTTTTTGCATTTTTTATTTATATTTATCTTAAAATCGTTTAGGTACTATTTTATTTGTTCTATTGTTAAGGCTAATATATGCACTTTGTTACAAGATTTACACCATTGCAAGTAAATTATTTGTTCACGCTAATTCACAATAGAGCATCAGCTCTTCGAAGTGAACTTTTGTTCGCCCGAAATTGCCCAGTAGGCGGAAAAGTACACCCGAACAAAAGAAGTGAAGGCGAACACTTTTCCGCGTGAACTTCGTGATAAAGGTGTATATTTTTTATCGCTTAATCAATATCTATACTCCTAAAAGTCATGCAATATTTGCTGCTAATGATGTGCATATGTAGGTACCTTAATCGACGCCGCTACCCGAAAACCCACTGATGAAATTGTTAGTTCAAATCACTACAACACTGTGTAAAGTTTTTTGCTGTTTTCTTCAATATCATTATGAACTTTAGTATGGCCGTACGTGCATATTTGCGGTACTTTTAGTCGTTTTCAATTATGTTTTAAAGATCACGTCTGGTTTTACAATAAGTGATTAAAATTGTTGTTCGTAAAGTCTCTACTGAAGAGGTTACATCAGTTTTTGTCTCCTTAACATAAGACCAACAAGTGTGTTGGCACTGGTCCAAGACTAATTACTTTGTAAGATAAAACCAAGATTAGGTGTATTAGTCTTGCAGCTGTAAAACTTTTTCCATTTCCTTTTCTGTAGTCAATATCTCATCAGACACTGAGTGAGATATTGTTAGAAAATTATTCGAGAATCATTGGGGAACCGTCGAGGTCTCAAACAAAATGGGACATAATTCGTTGATTGTATTGCGATTTGAAATTTTCCTTGGTTTCTAATCATTATCGAGTCCGCTGTCAGTGTAGTTTTCTAACATCCTAACCGACTCGATTTGGAGATTATAAAACGAATTTGGTAGAAAGTTCACGTCCGTAGAATATGCAAATTTAAAGGGTAATGCCGGAGCCAAGAAGTGTGTCTTTTATATAACAAAAAATATCTAATAAAATAATGTAATTGAATGTAGTCGAACCTGGAATATATAAAAAAATATACGTATATAAATGTAAAACATCAAATAACAACATTATAGAAATGTGTGAAAAATATTGAAATGAAAAATATAAACAACTAAGAAAAAGAAAAATAATAGTTTTTTAAGTAAAATAAAATTGAAATAATAAAAAGTAGAAGCGTTATCAAAAGTAGTTTAAACATGTGTAAAAAATAAAAGAAAACAACATACACACTAAGCGTGAAGTAAAAAAAATAGATTATATATACATTAGGGTGTCCTTATTTTCCAAAGTGTTTCGATTCTCGATCTCACCCCCTAGAAATATGCGATTAGCCTAAAACTAGAATATACAAAGTTTTAGGTCAATCGAAAGAGGGTTAGAGGTGGCGCAAAGAGCTTGAAGTCCTGAAAAATGACGAAATTTTTACAATTTCCTTAAATTTGGTCAACCCTACTTCATTTGTTATGGGCGAAACGTAATTTATCGTGTTATTAGTAAGTTCTAGAGATATTTGACTTTCAAATAAATCATAAAACAACACAAAATTGGTCAAATAATAATATAAATTATAAAATAAATTATGCCTTAAACACGGCGTCATTACTTCAAGAATGTGTATATAATGAGTATACGTAAATGAGTTTTTTTCAAATTTCTTTATTATAAATTTTTTTGAAAATACGTTTTTAAACATATACCATACACATATCTTGTGAAACTTTAGAATGACACGTATATAATATGATGATTATTTCCTAGGATCTAATTAGGATGATTTAGTATGTGATTAAATTTCTTTTTTGTAATCAGTTACAACTTTGTAAAAAACATTGTTTTTCTTGTTCGTCCATTTGTAAGTATTCTATTATATTCTTCCATAGGCTTTACTCCCCGTTCTGCTGTGTCGTTAACTACTTTTATATTTATCTAACTTTTTTATAGGTTCCTGTATCCCCCCAGTATAGTGGATCTACCTCCAGAAATTGAGATGATATCCCAAACCGACCAAAAATCAATTGTATTTCCTGTTACAAAATCGTGTAGTTCTTTTTCTATGAATTTATTGATTTCACTGGGCCTTAAGTGTAACCTCTTTAATTTTCTGTTTCCTTGTCGCAGTTGTCCTATGCTTTTGATTTTTTTCCACATCTTTTTCTTGATGGTACAAGAGACGTCATCATCGAACAATGCCAATGCAATACATTCTTCAGATAGGTAACATAGGTGGTTACAAAACTTTTTTATTGCAATGTCAGATATTTTTTATTAACATTCTGTATTTATAAATTTCTTTAATAAAAGATAAGTCTTTAAGAGGTGCTTATGAGGATTGGTACAGTAAAACCAAGCTTAACATATAATTGTATAATACACGCGCATGTACTTGCTATCGAATTCTCTTTATACTCCATTTAGTTTAAACTGTTCACGAAATCATCGATTTTTAAGCAATACAATGCCTTAGACATCCACCGAGCATGATGAGTGGGCTTTGGTACACGAAACTTTATGCCATCACTTGCTCCTAGACATATAGACGTTAATTCCAATAATTCCCTATAGTCATCTCTTACTATTTCCTTTTCAACTCTTCCTTAGAGGGTTTTTTAAACTAGTATCTTTGCTATCGCTTAAAAGTAATTTCAATTCGTTATTTTGTAGCAAATCTCTAAAACTTCTTGAAATCGCCGAAATAACTGAACGTCCTTACTAGTATTTACTGGAAAATAACTCTCAGCAGAACTTCATAATATGATGACGACAAAGGTAGATACAAAAGTTTTCGCTGAATTTTTTTTCTATAACGTTGCAGCTCCTTTTATAACGCCTGTGTTAACCGATGTCGTATCAAAATACAACAGGCCACAATATCATCCTTCAGATCCCATTCAAATAACAGTTCATACAACGTATCAGCTATTTCCGAGTCTGTTGCAGTATATAATTTTTGGAGCTCCTATTAACTCTTCGCCATTCCTGTAAGTAACAACATTTGGAAGTCGTTTCACCTTTCACGACCTGTTATTTCTGGAAGTGGTTTTCCATCCCAATGCAAGTGCCGCAATTTATCTATTTAAAAAAACCTACTATTCAAAATTTGTTCATTCAAGAGCAGTATAGTTTTTAATAGAAAACGTCAAAGAAATTTTTGTAGTTGTTTGCAATTTTAAAATATATATTTTCATTTCTTTATACTTTTTATAAATTTCTTTCGACATGCTTGTTGCAAGAACAAGTTGCAGTGCAGGCTTAAATTTGTTGTGGCATCACGCACTTCGAAAGAAAATTTATAAAAAAATATATGTGTATACTTTTTTAAATAAATAAACTTCAAGTTTGGCTTCAAGGGATATTTGTATTGGTGTATAAAAAAGTTTATTTGAGGTTTTTTACCCGAATACCACGATTCACTGATAACACATTTGCACAGACTTAATTTACTTTTCATATTTGTTTGTCGAAAGCAATACTATTTTGCCCTGTAACTCTGTTATTGATCGACCGATTTTTGAAGATTGTGGCCATTTTTAGAAAAGCAAGAAAATACAGATCTTATTACGGTGTGGAAAAGCAGTAAATTTTCGTAGGTTTAGGAATATGGAAGCTTGAAACACGAAATTGTATAAAAATACGTATTTTTCAGGATTTCAAGCCCTTTGTGCCACCTCTAAATCTTTTTTGATTGGCCTAAAACTTTGTATATATTCAGTATTGGACCGATTCGCATGGTTTTAGGGGTGAGGTCAAGAATCCAAACACTTTTTTTTCCTCCAACAACGAAGGCCACCCTAATATACATACATAAGTGTAAACTGGTAAAAAAAACTATGTACACATATATAATATATTAATTTAAAAAGGAAAGAAATATAACTACGACTATATAAGATGTAAAAAATAAATAAATACAAATATATAAAAGTCAAAACATTATAAATATACAAAATTATAAAACAAAAAATTAAAAACAATAAAAAAATGTATAAAAATGTAACAAAATATGTATATACAAATAAAAATTATATATATATAAAATATAAACAAACTTTATAAAAGTGTATTAAAAATGTAAAAACGTTAAATTAAATAGTAAAAAATGTATTAATAAAAAATATTTAAAATAATAAAGAATAAAGAAAATTTAATAAAAATAAATAAAAAATAAATATATTAAAATGGTTAATAAAATATAAAAAAAGCAATTATAAATTCAATTCTCTTGGGGTCATGGTTTTTGATGACTCAAGAAAGATTTGAAATAATTTCGGTGCAATGCAATAACGCCCAGCAAGGAAATAACGCCCTTAATTTTTTCGAGGAATAGCGATAGCGCTGTGGCGTTAATTGCCCGGACTTTATCTATAATTTCCACGTGTAAAATTAATCCGCAAATTTTGATAGATGAGACGAACTAATGAATACACTTCTTCCTTTAATTTATTATAGCCATAAATGAGGGACATTAAGTCAAAGTGTCAAAAAGCTGTAATACAATGCAAAAAATGTTTAAAATATTTTGTTCATCTGTATTTAATTATCGAGATATGCTCATATTGCCTTATACAATTGTTTTTGTTATTGATACTCGAGAAAATTACAAAGTTTACAAACGGCAATGGATATCTAGGACATATTTCTGTACTGCGCCTATAATTATCCACACAATTAGGCTTTAAAAACATATAGAATAAGTATGTACCTCAATGATGAATAAAGAATAGCAACAAAAGTGATTCTTTTCTACACCAAAATGTCGCCATTTCGGGCACACATTTTTAAGATTCTCACTTCGTGAAATTGTAGCCACTTAAAATGTTCAGTGCCACCTGCACTTGAAACAACAAAAATGTTTACCATTTTTTACAAAAAAATGCAGTTCGTGTGTTGTTCGCTGTCAACTGTGATCGCAAATTGCTTTTGAGTGATGCATGATGCGACACATACGTACTATATGGAGCATTCGCGCTTCAGTCTTCGGTGATTCATCAGCTAATGACAGGGCTGTTTTCGTGCACGTCAATCGCAGCGAGGGCAAGTAATGTGCATTTGGCCATTTTGTTGAGAAGGATAATGATGCCCCGCTATGAGCGAAATGCTTTTACCACAGACACACACCTTTTGAGGGTTGGCGTGAAGGCGCGTTTTTCGTGCAGAAAAGAAAACCCCATTAGCGACGATGCAGCGCGCGGCGGGCATTCATATGGCTAAGTGTTTAAAGCCATCTGCCGTTACACTAGTAGAAAGTATGATGTTGGAGACCTCGAGTTCAAAACACAGCTCCCGAGAAGCCAGCTGATGAAGAAGTGAAATTCAGAAACTTGTCGCCGTTTGTAAACTTTGTAATTTTTCTCTAATATCATGTTTTATTATATTAATCTTTATAATTCTGATGTCCTATCGTCAAAAATTTCTCCACGCACTGAAATGCAACTAATGATTGCAAATACGATTCCAATCATATTACTTACATACCCTTTTGAGATTTTAGAAGATATATATACAATATTTTGTTATGTGCATTTATATACATATATGTATGTGTATATGTATGTATTTCAATACTTTACAACTAAATGATTGATTTCCTTTTTTATTTCCAGGTAAGTGACAACTGCAAATAACGGAAAGTGTTTCCCACTTTGAAAATCAAATATATCTGTTTGTGAGCTTTGGTAAGTGCACTAGAAATCAATGAAGTGTCATGAAAAACGTGATTTTGTATATCAATACATTTGTATGTGTGTCTGTAACAAACTTTATTGACATTAGTCACACACATTTATTTTTCACCACCTCTCTTCTAACTTTCATTATAATAAGCTTTCTCATATGCACTTTAAATTGTGCTTTGGCAATCACGAATGCCTCTTTTGGTTGTGTTGCGAACAAACTACCTACTCTAGATGTGTATGATATATTTGCTTTGCATGCATACATTAACCGCAAGGATATTGAATCCTTACTTTACTCATGTAACTATCTGCTGCTTAAATTTGTTTGTTTGACCGCCTGCTCTCCTTTTTTGTTTTGCTAAACCGCTTATATCAAGTTAAATCGAATTGTACTCCTACCATTGCTGTGCTTGGTGTGGCTGTGTGTGAGCTTGTGAGTATGTGCATACGCGTAGTATGAGTAATATCATTCGTTTAAGCTCGCTGCGAACGGCGCCGTTCTGCTATGTGTTGTGTGTGTGTAGCTCCTCGTTGACGCCAATCGCATACTCCTCAAATAAATTTTACGTATGGATGAATATACATTTTTTTTAACAATGCTGTGAAGTACAACTGCAAAATAAATTGCGTTGGTTTTTTATACTCAGCGTGCTTTGCACACAGAGTATATTAACTTTGATTGGATAACGGTTGGTTGTACAGGTATAAAGGAATCGAGATAGATATAGACTTCCATATATCAAAATCATCAGTATCGAAAAAAAATTCGATTGAGCCATGTCCGTCCGTCCGTCCGTATGTCCGTTAACACGATAACTTGAGTAAATATTGAGATATCTTCAACAAATTTGGTACACGAGCTTATCTGGTCCCAGAATAGATTGGTATTGAAAATGAGCGAAATCGGATGATAACCACGCCCACTTTTTATATATATAACATTTTGGAAAACACAAAAAACCTGATTATTTAGTAAATAATACACCTAGAATGCTGAAATTTGACATGTGGACTGATATTGAGACTCATGATCAAAATTTGAAAAAAAAATTTTAATGGGTGTGGCACCGCCCACTTGTGATAAAATCAATTTTACAAATATTATTAATCATAAATCAAAAATCGTTAAACCTATCGTAACAAAATTCGGCAGAGAGGTTGCCTTTACTAAAAGGAATGCTTTGAAGAAAAATTAACGAAATCGGTTAAGGACCACGCCCACTTTTATATAAAAGATTTTTAAAAGGGTCGTGGACGAATAAAATAAGCTATATCTTTGCAAAAAGAGCTTTATAACAATGGTATTTCATTTCCCAAGTGGATTTATAACAATAAATAGGAAAAACTTCAAATTTAAAAAATGGGCGTGGCACCGCCCCTTTTATGACTAAGCAATTTTCTATGTTTCGGGAGCCACAACTCGAAGAAAAATTAACGGATCTTAATAAAATTGGGTACACAAATTTTCCCTATAGCAAGAAATATTTCTAGAAAAATGGACGAGATCGGTTAAAGACCACGCCCACTTTTATATAAAAGATTTTTAAAAGGGTCGTAGACGAAAATAATAAGCTATATCTTCACGAAAAAGAGCTTTGTATCAATAGAATTTTACTTTCGAAATTGAATTATAACATTAAATTGGAAAACACTTAAATTGAAAAAATTGGTGTGGCACCGCCCCTTTTTTGTCTAAGCAATTTTCAATGTTTCGGGAGCCATAACTCGAAGAATAATTTACATATCGTAACAAAATTGGGTACACATATTTTCCTTATAGCAGAAAATATTTCTAGTAAAATGGACGGGATCCGTTAAAGACCACGGCAACTTAGATATAAAACAAGTTTAAAAGGGTCGTAGACTAGAAGAATAACCTATAACTTAGCAAAAAATTATTTTGCATCAATGATATTTCACTTATCAAGTTTTATTGTAAGAGGAAATGGGGAGACATTTTTTTTAAACGGGCGGTGCCACGTGTTATGTAGAAAAGTAATTTATCTGAAATGAAATGTGCAATTGAAGCTCACGCTGAGTATATAATGTTCGGTTTCACCGGGAACTTAGACACCTTTACTTGTTTTAAATAGATATAAATTTAAAAAATAGAAATAAAACAAACAAAAAAAAATGTGGATAAAATATATTAATGAACACGATTTTAATGAAATAAAAAGACCGAAATACAAAAACATGAAATTTTTAATTATATTATTCAAACAAGATAAATGATATGTCAGTTCGTACATATTAAATATGTACTGATTTCTCATAATACATATTCAACCTCGGATATATTGTCAAAAAATAAGTTTAAAAAGTTTGTCTTTTTAAACACAAATAAATATATAAAAAATAAAAGAATGGAAGCAAAAAACAAATAAATATATAAAGTCTTAAATAAGAGCGAAAATCAAGAAATACAATAAATAAACAAAAAAAGGAAGATAAAAAGATTAAAAAAAAGTAAATGTAACGAAAGTTAAAAAAATATCAATAAATTTGGAAAAATTTATCTAAATTGAAACAACCAAACTTTTAAAAATTTATAACACTGAAAATTTAATTAAAAAAAAATAATTAAAATAAAATAATGAAATAATTAGAAATGATTAAATTTTTTTTAAAGGGTCGAATGGAGCTCAAGGCCTAACAATAATTTTTTGTCATTATTATTGCTATGATGTATTTTTTTTAATTGAAAAATTTTTTAAAATAGAACAATAATAATGACAAAAAAATATTGTTAGGCCTTTAGCCTGATTCGAACTCGCGATCTCACAAATCAATAGGCCGATAAAACTTTTTTTTTGTTAAATAATACATATGGGAAGTCAAATTTACAAAGTAAATTCAAAAACATTATTAAAAATATAAAAAATATATAACAATGAAACATTTAAATTTGAAAATATTATATATATATAAAGTTTACATTTATAAAAAATGTAAAAATATGAAAAAATATTTAAAAATATACAGAAATATTAGCTATAAATAACAGAATTTAAAAATTAAGTTTATTGAAAAGACCAGAGTTGAATAAAAACTAAGAACTTAAATAAAAATAAAAGAACCGAAATAAAAAATTTCAAAACAAAGGATAAAAAATAATAATATATTTTTTAAATTTTGAACGTGTTTTAATGTTCACCTTTTCGAATTTAGTTTTTGATTTTTTTGCGAACCAAAAATAGTTTTCTACCGTAAATACAAAAAAAAACTGCAAAAGGTTAAAATTTTTATTTATTTTTAATAATTAAATTAATTTTCCCGGAGAATAAGAAAAAATTACACCTAGGGAATTTTAATAACAAGAAATAAATACGCTTTAAAACAATTTTTTCATAAAACGAAGTCAACATACCAAATATGGACAAAGCAACGTTGTGTATAAATTCCCTGTAAAGGCAAGGTTGAGGAAGCTTGCAATAGTATTTATGTCGTACAACTAAGTCCAAACTAAAAACAATACTATCACAACATAAATCCGGTGTAAAACAATGCCATCAACAAAATAACCAGAAAACAGCACTTATGGCACACTGTGCAGCTAGTGGGCACATACCTAACTTTGACGAGACCAAAATACTGCAACAAGAACACACTACAGTAAACGATTCACTCTTGAATGTTACACATTATCAACGTACCGACTAACACACGACTCAACTTAGAGCGACGTGGACAATTCCGCGCATATATACAAACATTTGCTTAGAGGAAGACAGTACCATACTCCACGTCGCACAGGGCAGACGTGCTAAGAAACGTATGTATGTGCAAATTAAAATGATAAAATTTTGTGATAATTTGTTAATTGTTTTATTTACTATTATTTTTGTTTTATTAGTTTGTAAACCCGATGACGATTGCCGCAGAGCAGTCGAATATTTGGTTAGAAAAAAGAAAAATCATTCCCACTTATTGTTATTATTTGCACAACACTGCATCTTATCATATACTGAGCCATTCAGCGTCATAATTTCTTCCCGTTTGTCCATTCTTTTTTTTTATTTTATCGCCGCTCTTATGGAAATCAAAATCGGACCTTTGTTGACGTATAAAGCGCGCACCTCCCTTACCAGTAATTTAAAGCTCAGAATGCATGGCACTGACAGTCAGTGAGTCGTATACCAGTGCCTTCGTTATGTTTGTAGTTATTGTAATAGTCAGTAGTTGTCAGTTGGTAATCGCTGTGTTTGAGCTTACATTAGATAGATTCTTACTGTCCAAATAATGGCATTATCCTGACTGACAATCTTTTGGTATAAGCTGCGTTTTTTTTTGTTTTTTAATTTTTTTTTGTTATTGTTTTTTCAGCTGTTGTAAAGGGCTGCCTTTTGACTCGAAGACTACCATATTTACTTACAAACTTATTTTTTCAGTACTACCTTTTTTATTGTATCTTATCGTACATATGTATGTTTGAATTAGTGTACATAGTTGTCGTATGTATGATTCATCCAAATCCGTCAGTGACACTCAGTCCTTGGGCACTGCTGCCTGGCGTGTGTCCTTTGTTAGTGACTTGCGTCCTACCGGCACTGTGGTAGTAACTTTAAATTTTTTTCTTGCTCTCTCTCTCTCTATTGGGCGATTTTGTTGGCTAGCGGCTGGTGCATGCGGTTCTGTTGTTGGCGCCACTTTGAACTTTCTATTTTTTTTATCCTCAGGTATTATTGGCTTGTGTTTGCTGCTCACTTTCAACAGACCATATATTAGATATCTATTTAAACGTATCCCTTCAGTTTTTATAGTAGTTTCGCACATTTATGGTAGTTAGTTGAGAATCGATAAAGGGAGAAAACCACTGAGCTTTTTTGTTTATATCACGTAATAAGCACCCACGCATCCGTTTTATGAGTATCTCCTGCTCTCATGTCGAATATATTCAATAGTATTCTTTCTGGTACCGGATAGTATATTTTAAGAACTAGAAGATTACTCAAGCACTCGGTAAGTCTAGAAGATTTCAATATTCCAAGATCAATTCACTATGGAACCATAAGATCTACTGAGAGGTCTGGCAGAGCTTGAGCAGTTCTTCTATCCTATCGCTGTTCTTTTATTTTCTGATCTACTATTTTAAGGCCTCAGCACTGAAAGTTTCTTATTGTTAACCATCATGTATTGATGAAGTTTTTTCCATACCATACCTTATATATATGTTATGTAACTGATGATAAAAGACTTTAGAGTTAGCAGATCTCGCAGAACAACGTGATATTTAAATGTGATTTCTCAGACGAAGTGATTTTTATCCATGATTGTGACTTAACACCTATAAAATAGCATTATGATTTAAATACGCTTTGAGTTCTCTTTTCCATGGCAATAAACAACGCCGTCACAATTCACTACGATGTCTACCGCTACTTAGTTTTAGTACAAATCTCCTGTGACGAGAGCTGTGATTGAGACTGTGACTGTCATCACTGGTAAGCGTGCTTGCGAATGATACGCAGAAGCCGTCACAATCCGTTAGTCATGGTGTTTTCTCTGAAGTTGTCGCTGTGATATATAGAGGATATCATACTTAAGTCATTGTAGGGCACGCTCCATCTGAATTTCGGTTACCGGTAGTACTGACAGAGCAGAAAATTGCACATGAGTTAAAAAGAGCTACATTTTTTCACTTTATCATATTATAGAAAGAATATTGTTCCCTTAGGACATCTACAGGCAGGTCTATCAGATTCGCAATTAGACGATTTAAACTTTTACCCCAGCTCTGCGTTAGCACCCTTTCTAATCAAGCACTTTTCATTATTCGGTGAGTGCTTTCTGCCTAGAGCCCTTTCTTTTATTGCTCATAATTTTCTCCCACTTTCTCTCGTATTTTCTTACAATCATACATTTATTCATGCCTTTTAAGTCAACTACAATGTAGAACGATTAGTACGACTTTGACAAACATAAAACTCACATAACTACAAAAAAATGTGCATATGTATGTGTTTGCCTCTCGCATTCAGTATTGGTTTTAGAAGCTCCTTACTTCCTACTCCAAAGTTACTGTCTGCATTCCGAACTGAGCTATGACTAATCCAATTGTTATATGTAGTTGTTAAGCTATTACGTACATAAATACGTAATACGTAGATTTTCAAACGAATATTTAACATTCAATTCGAATTGATGAGAAATTCATAACTAAAGAGCAGCAGCGATTTGTTGGTTTTGAGGGATAATGACAAATGGGAAATGAGAGAATGTGTGTCGATTGGAGAGATGAGATTTTAGTATGTGATTGAGGCTTGAGAGAAATTGTTTTCGAATTATTGTTTCATATATAATTTGGTTCGAAAAAGATTTTTTCGAAGTAGTATTGCCAGATCGGTCCCATTTTCAAAAATGTCAGAATTGCATAGTATATAAATAATTTGAGAAACAGAGCTCAGAGTGTTTGAGAATTCATTTATTTTCCTAATACTAGATAAAAACTTCCGTTCTAATTGCAAAGAGAAAACAGAAGTAAGTCCTGTCAGAGCGAGTATCTAATTTAGCCATATTCATAGTCAATTTTGATAGCCTTTCGAAAACTATTCCACCAAAGAGTGTCCATTCCCATCGTACACCAGGGCCCCTATTATGAGAATTTTTCGATCTTCGATCTTCGCTGGCTATCGAACATCGAAAATCGAATTTGAAATTGGTATTATGACATCTAATCTCTGTCGAAATTTTCGTTGTGTATCTAATTTTGAAGCGAATAGAAATTTGTTGTCGACGCTGTATCGAATTAGAAGAAAATTGTTTCAAACGTAAGTTTTTTGTGTTTACTTTCTACTTTTTTGCTACCTAATAGTAATTTTAAACTAATTGTATTAATCGTATATATTGTAGGATGCTTTATTTTTAATAAAATTAATATCTACACAAAAATTATTTAAAAGAAAATGTTATATTTTCATGATGCAAAATTGAATAATAATTAAAATTTTGGAAATAGAAAAATCAATATTGAAAATTTAAATATTGTAAAACATATTAAAATTATAAAGTTCAAAGTAACATAATTACAAAGTTAGATAAGAATAATTGAGTCAATATAATTTAAGTCCCCTTCATATAGATTCAAGGTCGTGAATACAAAACAACTGCTTGAAAGACTGGTTTCAAAAATTGGACAAAATCCGTTTATAACAAAAGGAACTTGCAGAAAGGATCAAGTGGAAAAAATTCCAAGTGCATTCTCGTGCCCGATGCTCAGTTGAGACAATCCCTAGCGCAAAATCTGAGAATTGTTGCCAATTTCAAAAAGGTTGGAATAGACTTGGCTCTTGTGCATTGTTGCAGCCATTCATCTTTACTGGATAGCAAGGCCATGAACGCTTCTATGGTCATTATGAAGTTTAGTTTTTAACACATGTAACAACATGTTTAGAAAGTTACAATGTTTAGAAAGCTACAATTACGCGTTGAAATTCATTTCAGCGTTTTATACTTCTAGCTAGTTGCAGTACTTACGCTTTTTTCTTCATAATAAATAATTTTGCTTTTGTACTTTTCTGAAAGGTTGAATTTATCGAATTTCGAACAATGACACTAGTCTTGATCGAATGAGTGTCATAATACCGAATGAAAATTCGTTCGATCAGCTCTTTCGACCACAGTCGAAGATCGAATTTGTCTCATAATAGGGGCCCAGGTCATCTATTAGTTTTAACAATACCGACACCTTCATCTACAAACTAAGGAAAATTGCAATGGATATAGCTAATTCACAACATGAGATTACTCTGAAGATGGCGCAGCTCCGAAACGTGTACGCCTTCAAACAAGATTTGACAAGAGGTGGCGAAAGATCAATATAACATACGTCGATCACCCTTATCTTTGAGCTAGGGCTCGAAAAGAAAACCTGAATTCAAATGAATAACGACTTGGTAGTTCTAGGAACCCAGTTGCACCACCAGGAGTAATTTGACAGCCCCTGAATAGGAATCTCGGGCGCTATTCATGCGTCGGGTATAGTCCGACACGGGAGTGCTGTTGCTTGTTGTGGTTGTTTTCGCTGTAATTTGCGACAACGCGTCCTGCTCGGGCGCCATTTATTATGCGGTAAGTTTTATCGTATTCTGAGTTAGCACTCCAGGTCAAGTACTGAATGGAAACATAAACATTTGGAAGGCTCTTAAGCTAGCCCAACCTTTTCAGCCCAATCAAAAAACGAGACCGTACTAAACTGCAAAACATTTATTACTAATTTAGTACCGGTTAATGAAATTTATTACCCTTGTATTTTAAAAAATATCGAGGGTTGGGATAGCTTAAGTTTAAGCCAGCCCAACCCATATGCACAATCAAAAAACGAGACCGTACTAAACTGCAAAACATTTATTACTAATTTAGTACCGGTTAATGAAATTTATTACTCTTTTATTTTAAAAAATATCGAGGGTTGGGCTAGCTTAAGTTTAAGCCAGCCCAACCCATATGTACAATCAAAAAACGAGACCGTACTAAACTGAAAAACATTTATTACTAATTTAGTACCGGTTAATGATATTTATTACTCTTTTATTTTAAAAAATATCGAGGGTTGGGCTTGCTTAAGTTTAAGCCAGTCCAACCCATATGCACAATCAAAAAACGAGACCGTACTGAACTGCACAACATTATTACTAATTTAGTGCCGGTTAATTAAATTTATTACCCTTGTATTTTAAAAAATATCGAGCGTTGGGATAGCTTAAGTTTAAGCAAGCCCGACCCATATGCATAATCAAAAAACGAGACCGTACTAAACTGCGAAACATTTATTACTAATTTAGTACCGGTTAATTAAATTTATTCCCTTGTATTTTAAACAAGTAAGGAAGGTTAAGTTCGGGTGTAACCGAACATTACATACTCAGTTGAGAGCTATGGTGACAACATAAGGGAAAATAACCATGTAGGAAAATGAACCGAGGGAAACCCTGGAATGTGTTTGTATGACATGTGTATCAAATGAAAGGCATTAAAAAGTATTTTACGAGGGAGTGGGCCATAGTTCTATAGGTGGACGCCATTTAGGGATATAGCCATAAAGGTGGATCAGGGTTGACTCTAGAATGCGTTTGTACGATATGGGTATCAAATGAAAGGTGTTAATGAGCATTTTAAAAGGAAGTAATCCTTAGTTCCATAGGTGGACGCCGTTTCGAGATATCGCCATAAAGGTGGACCAGTGGTGACCCTAGAATTTTTTGGCACAATATGGGCATCAAACGAAAGGTGTTAATGAGTATTTTAAAAGGGAGTGGGCCTTAGTTCTATAGGTGGACGCCGTTTCGAGATATCGCCATAAAGGTGGGCCAGGGGTGACTCTAGAATTCGTTTGTGCAATATGGGTATCAAACGAAAGGAGTTAATGAGTATTTTAAGAGGGAGTGGGTCTTAGTTCTATAGGTGGACGCATTTTCGAGGTATCGCAATAAAGGTGGACCAGGGGTGACCCTAGAATTTGTTTGTACGATATGGGTATCAAATGAAAGGTGTTAATGAGTATTTTTAAAAGGGAGTGGGCCTTCGTTTTATAGGTGTTCGCCTTTTCGAGATATCGCCATAAAGGTGGACCAGGGGTGACCCTAGAATGAGTTTGTACGATATGGGTATCAAATTAAAGGTATTAATGAGAGTTTTAAAAGGGAGTGGTGGTAGTTGTATATGTGAAGGCGTTTTCCAGATATCGACCAAAATGTGGACCAGGGTGACCCAGAACATCATCTGTTGGATACCGCTAATTTATTTATATATGTGATACCTGCCAAGATTTTAAGGGTTTTTTATTTCGCCCTGCAGAACTTTTTCATTTTCTTCTACTTAATATGGTAGGTGTCACAACCATTTTATAAAGTTTTTTCTAAAGCTATATTTCGCGTCAATAAAACAATCCAATTACCTTACCATATTTCATCCCTTTTTTCGTATTTGGTATAGAATTATGGCATTTTTTTCATTTTTCGTAATTTTCGATATCGAAAAAGTGGGCGTGGTCATAGTCGGATTTCGTTCATTTTTCATACCAAGATAAAGTGAGTTCAGATAAGTACGTGAACTGAGTTTAGTAAAGATATATCGATTTTTGCTCAAGTTATCGTGTTAACGGCCATGCGGAAGGACAGACGGAAGACTGTGTATAAAAACTGGGCGTGACATCAACCGATTTCGCCCATTTTCACAGAAAACAGTTACGCTATAAAATCTATGCCCCTACCAAATTTCAAAAGGATTGGTTAATTTTTGTTCGACTTATGGCGATTAAAAGTATCCTAGACAAATTAAATGAAAAAGGGCGGAGCCACGCCCATTTTTAAATTTTCTTTTATTTTTGTATTTTGTTGCACCATATCATTACTGGAGTTGAATCTTGACATAATTTACTTATATACTGTAAAGATATTAAATTTTTTGTTAAAATTTTACTTTAAAAAAATTTTTTTTTAAAAGTGGGCGTGGTCCTTCTCCGATTTTGCTAATTTTTATTAAGCGTACATATAGTAATAAGAGTAACGTTCCTGCCAAATTTCATCATGATATCTTCAACGACTGCCAAATTACAGCTTGCAAAAGTTTTAAATTACCTTCTTTTAAAAGTGGGCGGTGCCACGCCCATTGTCCAAAATTTTACTAATTTTCTATTTTGCGTCATAAGTTCAACTCATCTACCAAGTTTCGTCGCTTTATCTGTCTTTTGTAATGAATTATCGCACTTTTTCGGTTTTTCGAAATTTTCGATATCGAAAAAGTGGGCGTGGTTATAGTCCGATATCGTTCATTTTAAATAGCGATCTGAGATGAGTGCTCAGGAACCTACATACCAAATTTCATCAAGATACCTCAAAATTTACTCAAGTTATCGTGTTAACGGACGGACGGACGGACGGACGGACATGGCTCAATCAAATTTTTTTTCGATCCTGATTATTTTGATATATGGAAGTCTATATCTATCTCGATTCCTTTATATATGTACAACCAACCGTTATCCAATCAAACTTAATATACTCTGTGAGCTCTGCTCAACTGAGTATAAAAATATCGAGGGTTGGGGATCACGTTTAATGCTAATTAAATACCGACCGGACAGTAATAAAGTTATAAGCAATACTTATGTATATGATTCGATCTATGGAAAGGGGGTTTTGGCCCCTAACTTAAAATTTTGGGGATTTTTGGGAAATTATGAAGATGCACTTTTTGTATACTCGAGCAGACCTACAACTTGATGTATAGATCGCAAGAAGCATTCTTAAACTTTTTTATTTTGTCACAGTTTATTTATAAGTTCTTTTATATCAGTAATAAAAATAATACAATGAATGGTGTTTTGTATTGTTTTCAAAGTTTTATATCGAATTATCTTGGTGTATATTGTATATGTACTAGAGATATACGCCGCCGCCACCGCCGATTTTGGTCGTTTTTGCACGCCGCCGCCGAATGTCAAAAATATCGGCGCGTTACTATATTTTCTCGTTTAAGACTGTTTAGGCCATTTATTCTTCATGTCGAAAATGGTCGGATATGGTCGAAAGTGGTATCAACGGATGCGCATCACTGCCAGTTATAAGAAACTAATTGCGAAATTTAACTCTATAACTATTCAAAAGTTATTTAAAATAACAGGCGCTTCGATGTCAGCTTAACACGGACTTGCATCACCCAATTCAGTAAATTATTAAAACAAAACACTAAAAGAAAAGTTATATAATAAATTTATATACTCACTTTGCATTTTGAAAAAAATTATAATGAGGAATTAATTCAAATAAAATGACCCAGGCGAACATGTTTTTAAATTGTCCTCAAGATAAGCGAAATCAGTGATGCAAAATCCGTAGTTTCTAGGGGCATAACACTCCTTTGAAATTATTCTTACCTCATATTTAAGTTGAGGATATATGTACTTATGAGAAGGGTTTGAAAAATCACTAAGTCTTGCATGTAAACATCTGTTGTTTATTTGCGAAACTATACAATAGCGTCTGAAATGTTAATTTGGATTTTCACACTTCATCCTTCAACACCCAAGTCTCCCGGTTGACATTTCCTAAAGTTGGCGGCCCTATCCAAAACTAGTCCCTTGGAGTGAATCAAATTATTATAGCCTATCAACCAAGTTTAAATATCACCTACACGTTACGGCTCCTTTTACAAATGGAATACGTAGGCACATATATCTACCAGGTGAGCTTTGTCCTTCGCAAGAACACTCAAAGTGGTGAAGCAAAAGCTTTCCCAAGACAGTGGAACTAATGACCGTGTGTGATACTACCCTAACGTAGTGGACAGTCGAACTGGTCTGAAAACTGAAGCTACGCCGTCATCCATAATGAGCTCCTATATCGTAAGGCCGGAAAACAGTAGTTAACAACTTTCAACTTAAAATCCGTCGACTTTCATTCTAAATTTGATTTAACGAATACTATGAGGTCAATGTTGTGAACACAAACGTCTGCAATCTTTGTTCTACATTTTAAAAATTTGTAAATTTTAATTAAGTAGATGCGCCCAGGATTATACGATTTTCACCCATGATGCAATGACATCCACTTAGACTGCTTATGATTTCGAGGGCGGCATCCTTGGCCGAATAGTCACTCCCTAACGTTTCAATGTGTTTCTCTGGTGTAGCTCGGCAGCATAGCGCGACAAAAGCATCCGTTGGAAAGTCTTCGGAACTACGCCTAGATCTTCTAGGAAAGTGACGTCGACGAAGGTATGAGTTCGAAGTCGCAGTCTATAGCTTCTGTACTGGCATATGGTGTGAGGCTCAGGAGGCGTAGTAGCGACTGGTGGTAGGGATCCCTACTGTTCGCACATCGGGAATTATAGCTCTTAAAACAGCCGAAAAAACTGGAGGCGCCCTGTGCCACGAGAGTCATGAGTATTAATAGACATTAATAGCAACCCTAAGTCGCCTTTATGCGTGACCACCAAGGAGCGACAAATGATTTAAAGAAATTGTGTTCGCGACGATTATTAGGAGTTAACCCTAGGTGAAAACTACGCTTTGCACGAGATATACAGGCAAAAGTGTGACTTTTTTATGTATCCCTATTCTTTTCAGCAGACGCAGCAGTACCAATTCCAAAGACCGGGGTTAGGTTCGAAGCCGCTCTGGAGCAAGCGAACGAGGGACAAACCCTTCGCAAGGAGCTACTCTGGAAATTTTTGAACGGTCTTTTGATGCAAAAACCCAGGATCTTTCCTTAAATACATAAAACAAAACCTTTCCTAAATATTATTTTTTAAGTAGAAAAATCAAGCTTTTAAAGTAAGAACACCGGCGTACGCCGGCGCGCCGCCTACGCCGCCGCGATAAAGTGATCGGCGTAAACCTCTAATATGTACATCCAATTTTTCTATAAAATGAAATTTTAGCCTGTGTTTTAATGGAATATACATATATAACATTGGTAAAAGTAAAAAAAAACTCAAATAAAATTATTTAAGTAGGTACGTTGTTCGTAATAAAAATGTATATGCTTCGAATATTTTTTAAAACGTCCGGGAGCCTGAAATGGTGAAATTTGCGGGGCAGATAATTTCTTAGTTCCAACTTTATTTTTTACTAATACAAATACAATGTAAGATAAAACCCGCGACTCTAAAGTGATTGTCTGCAGGTTTACTTAAATGCAAGTATTAACAGCATATGTTTAAATAAATCTTCAATAGAAATGGTGCATTAATGTATAAATATGAACATAAATTTTTACAAACTTTTTATTTACATAATGTTAGTGATATTAAAGATCTGTTATATATAGTTTTCAAAGGAGCTTTATATATATTTACGCTGAGAATTTCGTTAAAAGTAAACTTTTAATATGATCTTTAAGAAGTGGTTTTCTTTGAATGTATTTGGCAATTGGTCAAGGTTATGGCAAGTTATAAAAAGTGCAGGAAGCGACACGATCAAAGATTTGTTATTGTAATTATTTAGAAACTTGGTACTACTAGTCTTTTCTCTAGGCGCCCATCATGTGCAATGACTGTGATATAGTGGGACCTGAAAGTCATTTTCATCATAAAATTCATTAAAAACCGTTAGTTTGAAAATGGAATTGGCATCCAGTAGTTTTAATGCTCTATTACGTTGAACATTTGGTGCGTATAAATTTTTCTTCTTGGCCAGAATTTTCAGAATGTAGTTTGACTTTCCTGCAATATGCTCTATACTGCTTTCGTGAAATTTGAGGTTTAAATCTTATAAATTGAAGGTATGACAAAAAAACCTATTTTCTGAAAAATTTTACAAGATATCTAAAAATGGAGGACTAGATTGCGTTCAAACACACATATGGACAGACAAACAGGCGGACATGGCTAAGTCAACTCAGCTCGTCATCCTGATCATTTCGATATGCTATTAGAACGACTTCAGAATCAGAGTTCCTGATATTTTTGTAAATATGAGAACTGGCAGATGTAGGTAATTCCACTTTGTGTAGCAGTAAACTCCTATTAAGCCTGATTACATGAACACAACGACTGCAGACCACAACCACAATAAGCAAAGCTTGATGACAAACGTAGTCAAACATGGATCTTGATTACTTACAATGCAGCAGCCCCAAATATAAATTACAGAAAGCAGTAGCGAAAATTTTAGAAAAAAAATTGATTATGTTTAACAAGTGTC
Source organism: Eurosta solidaginis (assembly GCA_029619165.1). Taxonomy (NCBI): domain Eukaryota; kingdom Metazoa; phylum Arthropoda; class Insecta; order Diptera; family Tephritidae; genus Eurosta; species Eurosta solidaginis. The sequence goes on along the minus strand of JARSSU010030692.1, from coordinate 3,061 downwards.
CAAGAGAGAGAATTAGCTTATTTAATTTGTATTAAATTCTATTTTAGTTTTTATTGACAAAATAAAAAGGATGCCACTCACTGTCTGTCGCTACCTTCAAATATAATAAGGTTAAGCTGACTACAACGACATTCGTAACTGATTGTCGTGCTGCTCTGTGCCGCCGAAAATAACGACCCTCATAAGAACATGTGTAAAGTAATTTGATAGATGTCGCTGTAGCCGCCGTCGTGAATGTAATCAGGTCTTTCCATGCAGCAGTATACAACACGAATAAATTAACCAGCTACTCAGATTTATATGCAGTTACTGAGGTGAGTGAACGCTCTTATAATATATGAACTGTGATTTAGACGAGAAAAAAGCCATCATCGGTGGCAAAATCCTGAGCCAGATAAATAATTTTGCATGTAAATGCATCAACAACGATTTGAGCCAGATATATCCAGATAGAAGTCTGGTTCAATTTGTGAGCCAGATAATTTGTTAATACTTCGTTTTAGTTTGGCAACGCTGCCTTAATAAACCTACTTTTTCAAAAATAGATGTCGCTGCTAACCTTTCGCCGTATGAGTTAAATGAAAAACAGCCGCGACATCTGCCTATCACATTTCACGTGTGCGAAAATTTCACGACATCTGCTTCTCAAGTCTCTCAATGATCCAGAGCATTCCCGTGAGAATGAGCGTGAGCCGGAGCTGTAAAACTCACTGAAGGACGGCAAAATGAGTCCTTTCCTCGCGTTTTACATAATTTGGCACTAGATAGGTTCATGGCGAAGCAGCGTCACCTATCTTGAAAAAATCGTTTGATCAATGGTTAGTGCCCAAACTAAACAAATAGCCATCATTCGGTGAGTTTTCTAGCACCGTATCACGCTCCATTCTTATGGGAACGCTCTACAGAAGCAGTTCCTGAAATCTTTGTATATACCACTAAAAAAAAAGGATCACTATCATTTTAATACACGATGTGCAAAAATGAAATAAAACGGTATCATTTTCGTGGTATCAATGCAACGATAAATATTATAAAAAGTATAATTAAAAGTATCACATTTTGTATCTTGACTATTGATTTGCCCATGGAAAATATTGTTTCCCCTTAAAAATGTCTCAAAATGATAACTGTATAAATTTCCTAGTTCATTATGATAACATATAATACTAGATTGATTATAAAACGCATTACATTGTATGTCGTCTATTAACTGACAATACAAGTATCAAACTAATATTCGAAAAATGTCAATAACATAAGATCATTGATGACAAAAAAAAGATAAGCAAAAATTTCACTTTGATGCCTAGACGGCATCGCTCTGATGATAACTTTTTTGTGAGTGTATGCGTGTGATAGACAGGCTGCCGCTGTTGTGTTTCATGCACACATAAAAGGCCAGTCACATAAGATTTTTGATGCAGCATGGTGCGCTGACAGATGAGTAGGTATGTATTGTATTACTTACTGACAAATATACAAAATAGCGTATCACCAGCGCATTCTGACATGAAAAAGTAGCGTACTTTCAAAATTGCAAACAAAGCCAAAGAAGAATTTGAAATCGGTTTGGCTATGCGTGTCTCCAGACTTGCAAGTGAATTATTTTTCCCACTCTTTGGTACTTTTCTAACATTTTTCTACACATCACAGCATTTTAACAAAACGATGTTCATAACAAGCTTCGCACAAATTATGTGCATGAAAAAGCCGAAATAATGATTTCGAGCTGCTAAGTCTGCAGCTTACTTTTATGGTACAAACGCAACCATCTTGCGCGCGATTATGACGACGTTCGCGTTTGCATCAAAATTCACTGAACATGAGAAATTCATCGTGACGCGGCAATAAGGACTAATGACAGGCAGAGACATGCTCACTTTGAAACAGTCGGTTACTTACTTTTGAAAGTACTCTCACGCATGTACGCTACGGTAATAGCACACAGACAAAGCGAGAGCTGGGTATCACTACTCTCTCCTAGGACATGCGCTAATGTTACTTGCAGCACATTTTTTATATGAATACAGATTAGTTTTGAACACTCTATACTCACATAAAGGAGTATCTCCCTACACTATATATGGAGTACTCACGTTTTTTTGAGAGGGGAATCAAATTATCTGGCTAACAAAATCGAAATAAGCCATCAACAGTGAGTTTTCTAGCACCGTATCACGCTTAATTCTTACGAGAATGCTGCTAGATCAAGTGGAATACTGAGCAAGCAGAGGTCGTGATATTTTCTGTACATATTCGATTGTTAGACAGATGTCGTCAGTTGCTATCTCCTTTAACACGGCTAAATGCCAAGCAGCGCCGTCCATTTTGAGAAAAGTAGTTTATTAAAGCACAGACAGCGTTGCCACAACAAAAGATAAGAAACTCACAAATTATCTGGCTGCACAAATCGAGCCGACTCTATCTGGATTTATGTGGCTCAAATCATTGTGTGTGCATTTGACATGCAAAATTAGTTATCTGGCTCAGGATCCTGGCGACGGGATGCTGGCTATGGACATCTATTTGGATTATCTCGCGTCAATCTATAGCTGTGTTTTTTACATCGATGGACTTCTTACACTAAACTTTATATGGACTGCTAAGCGTCAAACGTTATCTACTATCTGCTGAACATTCCGCGCAGAAAATTAGTACTACTAAATTTCAATACGCATGATACTACTCGATTCACCTGACATATGTGTCTACGTTTCACCTCTACACTAATCTATGCAAACACCTCTGATTTACTGGGGGTGTGAACACTGTGATAAAATACGAACATGATTTTGAAGAAAAAAATGAGTCCTTTCGTTTTGTGGTACAACAGCGAGAAACGAAAGTTTTACATAATTGGCACTAGAACTAGCACATGATTAAGCAGCGCCATCTGATCTTGTAAAATAGTCTTCCTCAGTTTGGTCAGTGTCCAAACAAAGCGACGTTATCTCTCGCACAAATTCATCTGGCTCATGAAGGTGTGTCCGAACTACAAAATAGAACTTCGTGTGTGTCCAAATTAAAAGTTGGAACACCTAAGAAATTAGTGTGCCACCGA
>JARSSU010030691.1:0-12995 GCA_029619165.1 Eurosta solidaginis | reverse complement strand
CACATTTTCATAAGAACTCCCAAAACGTGTGTAATAACATTCAGTAAATAAAAATTCAACATAATTTAAAAAACGGAAATTTTAAATTTTGAAAAAAATGAAAAACACGTCAAAGTAAAAAAATAAATATTTTGAAAAATATTTAACAAAAATTCTTGAACAAATATTTACCGGAAATTTTCTAAGTAAAATTTCTAAAAAAAAATATTTAGTACAATCTTTAAGTTTTGGGACACATTACTATTAAAATTTGTATGATATTAAAAAATTGTACAAATAGTGATGTATTGAAAAAATAAAAAAAAATTTAATAAAAAAACACAAAAAAACAAGTAAGGAAGGTTAAGTTCGGGTGTAACCGAACATTACATACTCAGTTGAGATGCTATGGTGACAACATAAGGGAAAATAACCATGTAGGAAAATGAACCGAGGGAAACCCTGGAATTTGTACGATATGGTGTATCAAATGAAAGGTGTTAATGAGTATTTTAAAAGGGAGTAATCCTTAGTTCCATAGGTGGACGCCGTTTCGAGATATCGCCACAAAGGTGGACCAGGGGTGGCCCTAGAATTTGTTTGTACAATATGGGCATCAAACGAATGGTGTTAATGAGTATTTTAAAAGGGAGTGGGCCTTAGTTCTATAGGTGGATGCCGTTTCGAAATATCGTCATAAAGGTGGACTAGGGGTGACCCTATAATTTGTTTGTACGAATTTGGTTGTACAATATGGGTATCAAAAGAAAGGTGCTAATGGTTATTTTAAAGGGAGTAATCCTTAGTTCCATAGGTGGACGCCGTTTCGAGATATCGCCAAAAAGGTGGCCCAGGGGTGACTCTAGAATTCGTTTGTGCAATGTGGGTATCAAACGAAAGGAGTTAATGAGTATTTTAAAAGGGAGTGGGCCTTAGTTCTATAGGTGGACGCCTTTTCGAGGTATCGCAATAAAGGTGGACCAGGGGTGACTCTAGATTTTGTTTGTACGATATGGGTATCAAATGAAAGGTGTTAGTGAGTATTTTTAAAAGGGAGTGGGCCTTCGTTCTATAGGTGTTCGCCTTTTCGAGATATCGCCATAAAGGTGGACCAGGGGTGACTCTAGAATGCGTTTGTACAATATGGGTATCAAACGAAAAGTGTTAATGAGTATTTAAAAGGGAGTGGGCCTTCGTTCTATAGGTGGACGCCTTTTCGAGGTATCGCAATAAAGGTGGACAGGGTGACTCTAGATTTTGTTTGTACGATATGGGTATCAAATGAAAGGTGTTAATGAGTATTTTAAAAGGGCGTGGGGCTTAGATCTATAGGTGGACGCCTTTTCGAGATATCGCCATAAAGGTGGGACCAGGGGTGACTCTAGAATGAGTTTGTACGATATGGGTATTAAAATAAAGGTATTAATGAGAGTTTAAAAGGGAGTGGTGGTAGTTGTATATGTGAAGGCGTTTTCCAGATATCGAGCAAAATGTGGACCAGGGTGACCCAGAACATCATCTGTTGGCTACCGCTAATTTATTTATATATGTAATACCTGCCAAGAACTTTTTCATTTTATTCTACTTTATGGTAGGTGCCACAACCATTTTCAAAGTTTTTCGAAAGTTATATTTCGCGTCAATAAACCAATCCAATTACCTTACCATGTTTCATCCCTTTTTTCGTATTTGGTATAGAATTATGGCATTTTTTTCATTTTCGTAATTTTCGATATCGAAAAAGTGGGCGTGGTCATAGTCGGATTTCGTTCATTTCCATAACAAGATAAAGTGAGTTCAAGTAAGCACGTGAACTAAGTTCATTAAAGATATGTCGATTTTTGCTCAAGTTATCGTGTTAACGGCCATGCGGAAGGACAGACGGACGACTGTGTATAAAAACTGGGCGTGGCATCAACCGATTTCGTCCATTTTCACAGAAAACAGTTAACGTCATAAAATCTATGCCCCTACCAAATTTCAAAAGAATTGGTCAATTTTTGTTCGACCTATGGCGTTAAAAGTACCCTAGACAAATTAAATGAAAAAGGGCGGAGCCACGCCCATTTGAAATTTTCTTTTATTTTTGTATTTTGTTGCACCATATCATTACTGGAGTTGGATGTTGACATAATTTACTTATATACTGTAAAGATATTCAATTTTTTGTTAAAATTTTACTTTAAAAAAAATTTGCTAATTTTTATTAAGGGTGCATATAGTAATAGGAGTAACGTTCTGCCAAATTTCATCATGATATCTTCAACGACTGCCAAATACAGCTTGCAAAAGTTTTAAATTACCTTCTTTTAAAAGTGGGCAGTGCCACGCCCATTGTCCAAAATTTTACTAATTTTCTATTCTGCGTCATAAGCTCAACTCATCTACCAAGTTTCGTCGCTTTATCTGTCTTTTGTAATGAATTATCGCACTTTTCGGTTTTTCGAAATTTTCGATATCGAAAAAGTGGGCGTGGTTATAGTCCGATATCGTTCATTTTAAATAGCGATCTGAGATGAGCGGTCAGTAACCTACATACCAAAATTTCATCAAGATACCCTCAAAAATTTACTCAAGTTATCGTGTTAACGGACGGACGGACGGACGGATGGATGGACGGACGGACGGACATGGCTCAATCAAATTTTTTTTCGATCCTGATTATTTTGATATATGGAAGTCTATATCTATCTCGATTCCTTATATAGTACAACCGACCGTTATCCAATCAAACTTAATATACTCTGTGTGCTCAACTGAGTATAAAAATAAAAATGATAAACAGTTAAAAAACAGAAAAAAAATTAAAATTTTTTGTTCAAATTAGAATTTTTCTATAAAAATATTTAGAGTATTTTTAGTATCAATGTACTAGAAATTTTATCAATATTTTTCAAAAAAACGAATAAAAAATAAATAAATGTAAGGCGCGATAACCTCCGAAGAGATCTAAGGCCGAGCTTCTCTTCCAATTTGCGTCGTGCTCCTCTTGATTTTTCCCTACAAATTGGCCGGACGGGACCTACATGTTTTATGCCGACTCCGAACGGCATCTGCAAGGCAGATGAGTTTTCACTGAGAGCTTTTCATGGCAGAAATACAATCGGAGCGCTTGCCAGACACTGCCGAGGGGCGACCCCGCTTAGAAAAATTTTCATCTAATTGAAAAATCTTATTTCTAAAATTTTGATGTGTGCTTTGCCCGGGAGTTGAACCCAGGGCATACGGTGTGATAGGCGGAGCACGCTACCATCACACCACGGTGGCCGTCAAAATATATAAAAATAAAATTTGTATATATTTGTAATATGTATGTATATGAAACACCAATATATGCAACGTTTGCAGTTCATGGCAAATATAGCCTACTACAATTTTCAAAAACTTTAAAAATCTTTAAAAAATTAAATAAAAAATAATTATAAAATATATAAAAATTTATGTAAAAAAAAATAAATAATATAAATATTTATTAAAAAAATTTAAAACATAAAAATTAAAACAATTAACAAAAAAATAAAAATTAAAATTTTTTTAAATAAATTTTGTATAAAAACTTTCATAAAACATTATTTAGCTAATGTTTAAAACAAATTAAAAGGCAAAATTAAAATCTGTCAAAAAATATATAATTAATTAAAAAAAAGAAGTTTTTGGTATAAAAATTTTCCTAAATATTATTTGAATAATCTATTAAAATCCATTTCAATACCCCTAGTAAATTAGAAGGTAAAATTAAATATGAGAAACAAAAAATTTAATTTTATAATTAATAAGTTTAAAAGTTTTACAAAATGGAATAAGAACATAATAAAAATATTAAAATTTTACTTGCAATTGTTTTGAAAACCTCTCCTCAATATTATTTGAACAAACCGTTAGAATATATTTCAATTTAATATAAGAAAAATACAAATAAAAAACGACAACCCAAAAAAACTTTTATTAAATGTACAAAAATTAATAAATTTTAAAAAGGTTATTAAAAATTAAGAGCCTAAAACAATTTCAGAAACTTTAATTAAAAATACGAAAACACCTTTTCATCGGAAGCAAAAAAGGAAAATATTAAAAACTGAATAAAATTAGAAATAACAAGTAAACGTGTCTAAGTTAGGGTGTAACCGAACTTTATATACTCAGCGTGAGCTTCAATTGTACATTTCATTTCAGATAAAATTACTTTTCTACATAACACGTGGCACCAAATTTGGTGAAGATATCTCAATATTTACTCAAGCTATCGTGTTAACGGACAGACGAACGGACGGACATGGCTCAATCAAATTTTTTTTCGACGCTGATGATTTTGATATATGGAAATCTATATCTATCTCGATTCCTTTATACCTGTACAACCAACCGTTACCCAATCAAAGTTAATATACTCTGTGTGCAAAGCACTCTCAGTATAAAAATATGTAACAAAAAATAAAAAATAAAAAAACAACAAATTCTTTAAATAAAAAAAATCCTCAACAAAAGATTACTCAAAAATTTTCCAATATAAATAAAATATAAACAGATTGCTTGAGGTATGTGTATTGTAAATATACAAATGTATGTATGCAGTACTAAATATGAGTGTTCCATTTTGACTTTAAGCTACGGTTCATAGTTAATATTTGTATTGATTTTTTACAGAACTTGTTAATGCAAAATTTTCCTATGAGCGTGGAAATTGCGAAGTATTGGTATCGAATGCGATACGTGAAATTTAATGAATGAAATGCGCGCTCAATTGAATCCATCGTGGCGTGAGGCGAGAACAAAACTTTTACGTTGGGATCTTTATACGCCACAAAACCCTTACAAAGCACAAGTGCTGGTGCCAGGTGATCGCCATGTGCTACAAACCTCATACTTCAATGCCAAATGGCCAGTTAGGTAAGTGACATTTTGAACGTTGTTTTTCATTTCAAATTGATGAGATGAAATACGAACAGTTTCGAAATATCTATTAGTTTCATTGGTTATTGACATTTTGATTCATGTCACGTATTCTATGTTTGGCAGCTTCATATTGAGGCGCACTTAACGGACGGCACATTAGCGCAGTAAGGCATTTTAAAGGAATTAGCCCAGTTGGAAATGTATGCATGCAAAATCAGTTTTTCATACTTGAATTGGAGCTGTGAATGCATGCCAGTATAAATGAACGTAAATTTCTGTCAATTCAAGCAGCATGTATACTCTATACCTGCGTTGGAACTACTTCTGTATGCATAGGCTTGTATTAATGCTGAAAGCATTCAAAAGCAATAGGACAGCATGCATGCATCTATACGCTTGATTCGTACCTACAAAGGCAACAAATCTATCTTTATAAACCGGTATTATTGGAGCTAATAATAATATAGAATAATAGACTTGATGACATATGTCAAAAATGAAGTCATCAAGTTGGAATATATCGACAAATATTATTTACACAAATCTCGATGATTTGGTACATTCCTGCAAAAAAAAAGTTTTCGATTTGAGAAGAAACTGCTTAGCTTTTAAAATATTTTTTATAAATTTGGGTTGTTTTTTGGGGTTTTGGGTTTCGGGTTTTTCTTGAGCCAATATTTCAAAGTGTTCGAGAGAAAAGTTCTTCGAAGATTTATGGACCTCTACGCGTTGGCGATGGCGAGTACCGAAGAAGATTTAATGAGCTGTACGAGCTATACGCAGACATCAACATAGTCCAGCGAATTAAAACGCAGCGGCTGCGCTGGCTAGGCCATGTTATGCGAATGAAAGATGATGCTCCGGCCAAGAAAGTGTTTCTATCGGAACCCGCCTATGGAAGCAGAGGTAGAGGGCGGGCCCCACTCCGTTGGAAGGACCAGGTGGAAAACGATTTAAAACTCCCTTGGTGTGACCAATTGGTGCCGGTTGGCGGAGCGAAGGAGCGACTGGCGCGCCTTGTTGGCCGGCCATAACCGTTTAGACGGTTAAGCGCCAATTAAGTAAGTAAGTAATATTTCAAAGAGACATATTTGAGCTTTAAGGCCGTTAAATTAGAGGCAAACCCCAGGTTTGGACTTCCCTAGGCCTTATCTTCTTCAGAGAGTCTAATATATAAAACTAAATCAACATTGATACTATAATACGATATATTATTAGGCTCCCTGAGGAAGGTATTGAAATTACCGAAACGCGTTGGGGAAAATAAAAATCTATAAAAATTTTCGTTTAACTTTTTTTCGTACGCTTTGTAAGTGCTTCTAATTCGCAACAGGCTTATGGAATATTTTTAAGACATAGCGGGGTTTTCCGCAGCAAAATGGCTCAACTGGAACATCAAACCATATGCGCTCGCCCCAATTGAATAATTTCCAACGAGAAACAAATCGTGAAAGGCCATGCTTGTAAGGTTAGCTAGTAATTTGAGTCATAGCACGCAGTCGAAGCTGGACTTCGACCTCTTTGGCATTAAATTTAACACAGTTTAAAGCCGATTTTCATACTAGAAAATAAATGACTGTCATTCTTTTTCAGATTCTCCATACATGGCTGGACTGGCAAAAGCACATCCTGTTCAAATGCGGCCATCAAAGATGCCTACCTTTCGGTGGGAAAATTTAATGTGATTATACTCGATTATAGTGCAATTTCAATGGATATTAGCTACGGGCGTCTTAGCCGCCAATTGCAGGCGATTGCCAAACAATTAGTAGAATTTACACATTTTTTGCATCGTGAAACTGGCATCGACTATGAATCCATTTATATAATCGGTCATAGTGCCGGTGCACATATCGCCGGTTTAGCTGGTAAAACTACTTAAGCCACAACGTTTTGGTGTTATATATGCGTTGGATCCAGCTGGACTGGTACAGTTATCACTGAGTGATGATAAACGTTTGGCACCCGATGATGCCATTTACACCGAATCGATACACACGGACATAACGTTACTAGGCAATCCGAGTACAAAACTTAGCCATGCAGCATTCTTTGTCAATTGGGGTCTAGGTCAGCCACACTGCCCGAATGCAACAGCAGTTGAATTTGATTTTGCGTGTGATCATTTTGCGGCCTTGTATTACTTTGTGGAAACTGTGAGACAACCGCGCGCTTTCGGTTCTACACAGTGTAAACCGCGCGATAACAACAACAATATTAGTAGCAGTAGCAGTGTTAGTTTGTGGGACCAAATGGATTGTGGCTGCGCCAACAGCAGCAGCAGCAACAGCGGCAACAGATGGATCGTCATTGATGGTAGCAGCAGGTGAATGCACTGCTACAGCGTTCATGGGAGGTGAACCGGCTATACCAAAAAATGGCACATTCTATCTGAGCACACGTTCTAAGTCGCCAGCGTTTGGTTTTGGTGAAACGGTGCGCATAAGACGTGCGGTGCCTGCCAATTCTTGCATAGCAGCTTTTTAAATAATAAATCATTAACTCAATGTTATCCAAGTGGCATAAATTATGAGAGCAACAAGAAGAGTGAGGGTAATTAAAAAATTGCGATAGATGTGATACGAGATAAATAGCTGCACATATCGTTGCACTTGTAAGAATACAATTGACGTATGTTGTAAATCGTAAACTTGTATGCGAAATATTCATACTAACTGGTGTAAACTGCAGTTGAAACAAGATAACGAGCCGCTGCAGGGATTTGTTGTTGATATATTAACTGTGTTAAGTGCGTACAAGAGTAAACAAACAAAAAAATTGTGTACAAAATAATTAAAGCAATAAAAATTTTTAAGGATATAAATATATAAAACAAAAAAATAAGAACAAATGAAGTACAGTCGTGTGCCCAAATAACAAAAATTATTTACGAATTTTGTCAGATAATTTTTTATGAATTTTCGTTAATTTTAGAAAAATGAAATTCAAGAATTGCACAACGAAAAACTACGTAAAAATATTTCGAAAACATTTTAGAAAGTTCGAAAAATTTTGGAAATCCGTAAAGCTTTAAAAAATCTTAATGGCAATTTAAAAATATTTTCTTAGAAGCTATACAAAAATATTCGAAAGTTGGGAAAACTCAAAGAACGTTTAAAACCATTAAGAATATTTCGGGTGAATTTTTAGAATGAATTTATGGCCTTTTCTTTTCTGCAAAAAATGGCTCTATGGCTCCTCTTAATCATTGGAAAATATTTTGTGGAAGGAATACACAAACTGACGAGAGAGCTGAGGAGAACCAACAGGCGATATTATTTTCAGAAAAGAAAACGCCATTAGAAAGATGTAAATATTTTAAACACAAAAAACTACGTGGGTTCAGCCATGTGAGCAAAAATAGCAATAAAAATTATGAAACATTTTTAACAGATAATTTGGTTATGTATTTTCGTTAATTTTTGAGAAAGAAGAAAACTATGTAAAAAAAATTCAAAAACCATTCGAAAGTTGGAAAATATCCAAAGGCTTTGAGGAAAATTAATTAATAATTTCTTCGAATTTTCATAAACTTTTCAAAAATATTGGAAAGATTGGGAAAAACTGAAAAAACTTTGAACATTTTAATATTTGTACTTAAAATTTATAAATTTATTCGAAATTATGCAATATTGGAAAAAAAATTATAAAGATCTTCAAAGGCTTCACAAGTATTTATAATTATTTACATTGAATTTTCACAAACGCTTCGTAAATATTAGAGCTTACGATTTCTTCTCGAACACAAGCGAGATTTTCGAGACCCGAGAAATCGAGTACTCGACTTCCCGCGAGATTCTCGTGTCTCGAAGTACTCGTAAATCTCGCGAGCTTCCCAACATTCTTACTTAATCGCTGTATCGACAGTATTTATACACTTGGTTTTTTTTACTTGTGACTTTTTTGTTCATTATATTGCTTCAATGACATTTAACTCGAAACATATTTCTTATACATATAATTTTGTTCGCAATATTTTATTTTTCAACGAGACATCAAGAACAGGGCTTCTCGCGAGATTCTCGAATCTCGAATTACTCGTAATACTCGCGAACTTCTCGGCTTTCAATTCAGTCGCTACATTGGCAATATTCTATACATTTCGGGGTTTTTACTTGTGGTTTTGTGGACATTTTGGCTTGTGCTCCAGAAGAAATCGATTAAGTTGAATGTCGAGAAGCTCGCGAGCCTTACGAGTAATTCGAGGTTCTAGAATCTCGCGAGCGTTAGAAAAACTTCATGAACATTTTAAAACTTTTACTTGGAATTTTCGTAAATATTCGAAAGTTGGAAAAAGTTTTAAGATACGTATATAAGCTACTTAACGAGAACTAACGTTCTAACGTTCGATAAAATGTGAAGATTGAAACTTTTGGAGATTTCGAAAGGATTTTAAAAAGTCTCATTAAAACATAAACATGTGATTTGAAAAATGCTAGGTAAATGGTATAATGAATGAATTTTCCAAAACTTTTTAAAAACCCATATCGCAAACCGAGATCAAAAAGCGATCCACCCAAAAATGTTCATAAAACGCGAAAGAGTGGCGACCTCAGATAAGCTCCCATTTAATTTTTATATTTTATAAAGCCTTTCCCCGCTGATTGATGGAGGTATTAGTAAATCGAGTACACAGTTCTTTAGGTATTGAATTGAGAAGCCCGAGCTGCTCAAAGCTTCGAAATTTCATGCTTTAGAGTTAGCCCCCTTTTGATCTAGGTGTGCAATATGATCATTAAAACAGGAGGAAAACGTGACTAAAATTTTTGTTCTTGTATTTCTTCTATTTTCGTTGAGCAACGTAAATCAAATTCGAAGCCGTTTTCGAAAAATTAAAGCAGTTCCAAGAAACTCTAAAGTTCGACAAAATTCAAAAAGCTTTTGAAAATCTTAATAACACCTAGTAACCATTTGTTATGGGGTTTCATTACCGGAGTTTCGCAAATTCTTAACATTGGTTATTGACAAAACTTTTACAAAACTTACATAGTTTTTCGATTTTCCAAAAAAATTTCGTTTAAATAAGTCTACGTATCGGCTGCTGAGTGGGATGTCACCTTATTTTGGCTGCCCATTCGAAAACGCCCTATCTCAGAAAAATTTTTCAAAACCACCCTATCTGAGCTTGAGTTCAGTACACTTTGACATTTGCTGGGGCGTTTATAAAAAACACTGAGAAGGTGCTCTATTCAACCGAATTCTAAGATGGGGAGTTTTTGAACCAAATTCAGAAACAGGGCGTTCTTCAGCCGAGCTCTGAAATAAGGTGTTTTTGAAACGATAGCCTAGATAGGGTGATGTTCCACTCAGCTGTCGATATGTAGATTTTCTTATCCAATTCATTAGGGTATTTTCTGAAGCTAAAGGAGATAAAAAAATTAAAATTGTTCAAAAACTTCTGACAAAACTTATAAAATTTTCAAATCTTTTCAAAAATATTTTTCAAATTAGGTTACATAGCTTACGTTAAACAATTCATTAAGTTACTTCTGAAAAGTACGAAAATTTTATGTAGATAATAAGTCTGAAATACTTCAAAACGTATTAAAAACTTTGTAAAATTTCAAAAATGTTTTGAAAATGGTTTACAAATACTATTTTGAAAAAAGAAAAAACAAAAACAACAGACAAAATTGAAAACGTATCTAAAAACTTTTACAATTTTCGAACTTTTTCGAAAACGTTTCGTTATAGTATTCATTTTAGTTTCTTTTCAAACAACGAAAAAAAGGAAGAACATATCTGCAGCCCAATTCTAAACGAAAATTCCGTGCGAGTTTTTTCCCTTCTCCCATTCCTCGTATTCTAAATAAAAATTCCTTGTGAGTTTTTTCACTTCTCCCCTTCCTCCTACTCTGAACAATGTTCGAAAAAGCGGAAACCGGTTATGGGAGAAAAGTAGGTATTATGAATGTGAGGGAGAGGGAGATTTCTCTGCCATTTCATAGGAGTTTTTTCACTAGTTAAATTAAAGGGAATGCATCAAAATAGTTAAAGGAAAATGGTTATTTAAGAAAGAACATTTATTTGTACAAATTTGTGCTAAAATATGTAATTACATTCTCACTGTTAATACAACAACAACAATATTCTTTATTTTAAGTCGAAAAATATATCATAAGCAACGGAAGAGCTCTTCGCATATATGATGCAGCCACCCAGAAATTGCGCAAGGATTTTTTAAGAAGGCTTAAATAGATTTTGGCATATGGCGAAAGGCGAACTCAACTCGACTTGGCCGCCAGTAAATTGCTTTGCAGAATGAATGCAGGCAACTCCGGCGGATTTGTGTTATCCCGCCGGTCTTCTTCTTATGCTCCTCTGTTGATGTTGCTGTGGCACCAATTCATTACTCATTTCAGTGAATACCACATGAATTGCAATAATGTGCATTGTTTATACCTTATTTCTTAATTTCAAACAAATTGACAACAATAATAAAACTTTACAATTTTTAAACAAAATAAGAAACGCGCAACGAAATTTCAATTGACAAAACAACTGACTTCGAAAATTCGAAATTCCTATTCCCCAATTATTCTTCTCCCTAGGAGAAAAGAATTTGAGGAATTTTTCCGCGGGAATAAAAAATCCGCGAGAACAAAATTCCGCGAGAATATTTAGAATTGGTCTGCTGATAAATTTTTTTTAATGATTTTTGCTGCTATATTTGTACACAAGAATGTGCATATGTACGTATGTTATAAAATATAAATATAATAAATTAAATGCTGTCAACAAAAAATTGGAACAAACTGTCCCAATTTAATTTACTTTTTAATTTACTGAGTGATGTAGCTTTGATAACAACTTTTAAACGTAAAATACACACATCCAAAAATGTTAAGCCGTTTTAGAAGCAGCAGCCGATATACAGAAACTTAATATATTTTGGATGATATTTTGGTTAGTTACAAATATTTTTGCTAAACTACGACAAAATTTTGCAAAATTGTGAAATTTTTTAAGTGGCAACACCTAGGCAGGAAAGCTAAACATTTTATGCAAATCGGTTAAGCCGTCATCCAGATAGTAGCCGATGTATACAGGTGGGTATTGAGAAGGCGTGTAAGCTCCTGTCGGAGGACTCGGCGAGGGGGCGCAAGGTGTGCATCTACTCAAACAACCAGCAGGGCTCATGGCACGTAACTCTCCCATCACTTCATCTAAAGCCCTCATCAGCTGCAGGATTTAGCTTCAAGGCGCAACCAACTTCGCAAACAAAACCATTATGTGGGTACCTGGTCGCAGGAACATTGAGGGCAGGCGAACTTGCGAGGGCAGGGGCACTGATGGATGCTGCGAAGGCGGTCGAGATGCATCATCTACTTACATGAATCAATGGAAACATACATGGCACATACAAGGATTTAGCGGTCTCCAACTGGTGCTCCTCGGACACGAGCAAGATAACCAACCAGTTATGGCAACTCTACTTAAAAATCAAATTTACATAAATCAGCTTTCCTTTTATACCCATAATGACATGTTGTTCTTGTTGTTGTAGCAGTACTTCGCCCCATCCAATAGGTGCGAACGATCACATAATGGCATGTGTTATTTTCTTATTCTCCTAATTCTTCACTTTTGTGTTTTGTAATTTGGTTCATATCTACTCAGTTACTCTTTCTGAATATGTCAATACAGGATCATAGCACTGAACCATGCAGTTGAAAAAAACGCGCAGCTGAAGTCTCTAGACTCCACTAGTCCCGCGATAATGATTCTGTTCGTCAGCAGTTTATTGATGAAGGCAATTTTATCCGCATCCTCTTTAAACCCAAAATGACGGCGTCCGAAAGAACACTGTTATGGGACCCGCTATACACATGAATGTCAAAAGTGCATAAACATGCGAACTATCTATGATACATAGATACCAAGCAGTTCAAAGCCGTTGCACTTGATTTGACTTTACTATAGCCGCGCTGTGCTTGTGAAAAACATGAAGGATTAATTGGCCTTCAAATATTATCCTCCAGGAGTATTTTGAAGAGGCTGAAAGACACAGTGGATAGGGCGCCATCGAATTTTTGGCCCGTTAAAAGCATGGATACGATATCCGCACGATGCAGATCAAGCATTACTAAAATATGTTACGGTCTGCGGTTATGGTCTGCTAT
>JARSSU010030690.1:0-26755 GCA_029619165.1 Eurosta solidaginis | reverse complement strand
TCCCCAGACTTATAGAGCTGTGCTTTCAGCATTCACTCGTTTAAGAACGTGGACAGAACGACCTAATTTGCCTTACGCAGTCGAACAATTGAAGCTGGCTACAAGAACAAGCGCTAGCCACAGAATTGTCAAAGAGGCATTGCTGCCTCATCTTTGTGGTGGCGCCGGCTTCAGAATTTTTCAATATTTATCGCGCGTCATTGAAACTAATTCACCGATCTATGCCGATTGTCACAAATATTACACCTGACTAATCACTTCCAGTAGTTGCATTAAGGCGAATATTGCGCGGACTACAGCAGACCTTTTTTAAGCAGATTTGGATTTTCGCGATGATGTTGGGTACAGAGTACTTCTAGGCGAACGCAAAAAGTCCGCGCGACGATCTTTTCACCGCAAACCCCTTTCAACCACCGACATCATTACAATTAACGCAGTGCCTACAGATCAGCCATGACGAATGCTCATCGACTAATATGATGAGTTTCTAATTCCCTTCATGGGAATCTCGCCACGCCTCATCCAATATCACCATCTAAGGTTTCGAGATACGTCATGCAAGAAAAGTAGGAACGATATGGGTATAGCATAAATTAAGTTACCTCGTGAGGAATGGCCAGTGCCTTGAAAAAGGCATGGGTATCGTAGCTACCCAGAAGTCTGTTATTGCAGTTTGGTTTCCTCCGGAATGTTTGACGTTTTTCGAACTCGTGTTGTTAATTCCCCAAAAATATCGAAACAACGCTTGACATTTAGCTACCGGGGCATTATAGTAATTGTTAAGAGAAAGGTTGCTCGCTCATTCTATACTGGGCCGGGCATAGACAATGATATCGGATATATTGCGAACCAATGTGATGCTGTGCAGGACAAGCAAACAAACCGGCAAAATAGTGGTGATCATCATTGGAAATACCCCAATGACACATTGGAACAGGATTCATAGTCGATCTATTGCTGCGACTTTTCCGATGGAGCGATGTTGCTGCTTTATCTCGGACGCATACAGAAACGTTATTGACGCAGTGTTTGCGGGAGCCTTCCGGCGTGCCGCTAACTGTCGTTTCTGATATGGAACACATTTCACTTCTGCGGAATTTAACAACTTTCTGACTGTGCAGTTTGGTGTTAATCTCATCATATTCCATCGCCGCGTATCACCTCAGCCACTAATCGGAAAGTCAGAGCTTCAGACGTACAAGACGTCAAAAGCATTGGCAGCGATGGGTACTGGGATAAGAAAAGATGGGGGATGTGAGGGGGTGGGGGTGGAAAAGGGGAGTGGGAGGGAAATGAGGAGGAGGAACAGGCGAAGTAGTCATTCAAGACGAATTTGAATGATTTTTTGAGGCAATATAAACGCACCCATGCACCACAGGGTCATCACCACACACATTTTATGGGCGACATATATCGCACAGGGTTGAATCTGTTCGCCAGAGGAAATTTCACAAGCAAGTAGAAGATACAATACATAAAGTCCAAAACTATTAGAGATTTGAACCAAATCAAAATGCTTACTTTTTGTCTGGAATCCTGCGAATTTTCAGTGTGCTCAGGAACCATAACGCAGCGTCTAGGTGGTCTGCACTGTGGAATATGCTCATGGGAAAAATGTAAACGGCATGTGGACCAATACGCTGAGAGCCCCGTTGGCCTGATAAAACTGCTCGGTAAGATGATTATTACAAGGCGGTTCTAGTACACCGTAGACAACACTAATGAACCGAGAGAGGCATCAGCTGAAGTAATAGGCACTGAACAATAACGCACCGTGGTTCTGACGGCGCAACAACGAATCGCGGGGATCGTAAGCTTGTGAGGACGTGCTTCGGCCAATAGTACAATAGGCAAATCCTGCATCGACACGCGTAACAACACCCAAAACATAGGATACCTCCAGACCGAGAAAGGCACCTTCGGACTACTCACCTTAAAATCCCTTCGAGTGGGTGAAGCATATTTTGTATGAAACGGTGGCAGCGCCACGACAATAATTATTTATATATACTCTGGCACTGTGTTGTATATCTTTATCTTCTTTATTACTTTTTTTATACCTTTCATGAAATGAATGTATATTTAATTTCGTCACGACACCGCATTGAAAGGAAAATCGATAACCCACCATTAATGTAACCGACATAACGATGGTTTGAGAGGCTGAGTTGATTTACCGTGTCCGTCTGTCCTCTGTCTTCTCTCCTTTGATTTTCATCTGTCTGTTGTGTATGCAAACTAGTCCCTCAAACTTTTATGAGATATCTTGATAAATTTAGTGAGCGCGTGATTGTAGTGTCTCGATGAGACCTTGTCGGAACGCGCCGGATCGGACCACATATAGCATATATTCTCATCTCATACAACCGATTTTTCAGAAAGAGGATTTAGTGAATATCGTACCATTTACAATTGAAGCTTTCAACACCTTCACATATACTTTTTCGTATATTGCACGAATGCCCGAAAAATTGATGAGAATCGGTCATAATATGTAATATCTCCATACAACCGTTGTTCAATAAGGTGAAACTTTCGTAGTTATGCCCTATTTAAGAGCTCGAGCTTCCAATTTCAACGATGCTACGTATAGTGCATATATTGTTGGTCTGAAAAAATCAAAGATCGGTGTATATATAGTTTCACTATATGGTGGTATCTTATAGTATATCTATTAGTAATATTATAAGTATATATATATAGATATATACTATATAGACATTATTGTTTGCACATTTTGGCCCCATTTTTAACAGCTTGAGCTTCAATTCCAGAAGACTTGCTATATAGCCATATTTGTTTGTATGAAAAAAGCATCGAGATGCGTTGTATATATAGGATATATCCATACAAAGGGTGTCAGAGAAAAAACTTTTGCAATTTCTACCCCATTTAACAGCTATATACTTCAAAGTTCACCGTGCTATACATATATATCATACATTGTTGATCATGAAACAATCATAGCGATCGTTTGTATTATAGGTATATATCTCATAAATAAAAAAAAAAATGACAACGATTGTTCAGATAATACTTTCGAATATCTACCCCTTTTAACAGCTATAAGCTTCAATTTCACCGATTGCTTACGTATAAGTATTCATGTTGTTCAATAAATCATAGAGTCGTAGATATATATAACATATATTGTGGTATATATAGTAATTATATTAATATATATATTTTTTTTTGCAATTTCATCCCACTTTAAACAGCTAAAGCTCAAATTTCCACAAGGCTTACGTGTAATACATATATGATGTCTGAACAAAATCTTGGATCGGTGGTTATACATAGTCTATATCTCATACAACCGATTGTCTATAAGAAACTTTCCGCAATTTCTGCCCCATTTTAACAGCTAAGCTCAAATTTTCACAAATGCTTACGTATATAGCATATTTGTTGTCTGAAAAATCAGAATCGGTGGTATATCTAGTTAATCTCCTTCATCATAAACTTGCATTTTTTGCCCAATCTTTTACTGCTAAAGCTTCAAAATTCAACAAATTCATCAATATTACTTTTTCGTCATATATTTTTGAAAACGTGTTACGTATCATAGTTTTTACATTCAGACCAAACACATCTTTAAGCCTTTGCCTCCCCACGCAGATTACCACCTATTTTTTATTTATATTTATCTTAACAATCGTTTACATATGTTTCAAATTTCACCAAATGTTACGTTATAGCATATATTGTTGTCTGAAAAAATCACAGACACTCGGTGTGATAATATTATATATCCATACAACGTTATTCAGATAAGAAACTTTGCGCATATTCTCACACAACACAAACCAACACCAAACACAACAAACACAAACAAACAAAAAAACACAACCACCCAAAAAACTGTTCCACAATTCCTGTCCTTTTTACAGCTAACCTTCAAATTTTACTATCTGCTTACGTATATAGCATATATTTTTTGTTTGAAAAATCATAGATGATCGTGGTATATATATTATATACCTCCTAAACTCTAATTTTGCCCCTTTTACGGCTGAAACTTCAGAATTCATCAAATTTCAGCAAATAGTTCGTTTCGTCATATATTTGTTGAAAACGTGATCGTCAGTCATAGTTATTTACACGCATGACCACAAAAAACCTAAACTTTGCATCCTCCACAAAGACCTACCTGTTTTATACCTTTCGTGAAACTCAAATGGTATATTAATTTTCGTCCAGAAACCGAAAGTGGAAGTCCTTAAAGAAAATAGATATACCACCATTTTAGTACATACATAGTATATATCTTCCTACAACCGTTGTTTCCAGAATGGACACTTTGCGCAATTTCGCGCCCCGTTTAACAGCTAGAAGCTTCAATTTCACAATCTTACGTTATGACAAGTTGTCGAAAAATCATAGAGATCGGTTGTATAAGATGATATCGTCATACAACCGATTGTTAATAAGAAAACTTTTCGCAGTTTTCTACCTCCATTTTACACTTAAGCTTCAATTCTCCTGATTGCTTACTGTATACATTATGATGTCTACAAATCATGAGATCGGTTGATTCATTATATATCTCTACAACCTTGTTCACATAGAAACTTTGCGCATTTCTGCCCCTTTTTTAACCTAGAAACTTCAAGTTTCACAAATGCTTACGTATATAGTACGTATATTGTTGTGTGAAAAAATCATAGAGATCGTGTATATATATATACGCGCATATCACTGCCATTGTTTGCACTTTTTACGGCTCAGCTTCAATGCATCAGCTTCAAATTTCATCAATAGCTGACGTTTACGTCATATATTTTTTGGAATACGTGCTGTCGTAGTCATAGTTGTTTTACATGCATACCACAAAAAACGTAAGCTTTGCATCCTCTGTCAGATTCCTACCTGTTTGTTTGTATTTATATTTACTTGAAAATCGTTAGTATGTTAGATCTGTTCACTATATTTCTCTTATTTATACATCCGATTATTCGGAGATTACAGGCGGATAGATTATTGTTCAGCCACAGTCATGAAAAGTTTGAAGTCTTCGGCACAGCCAAGACAGTCCCGTTTTTACTGTTTATCTTTCATTGATATCTTTAGAGGCATTTAACTTTATAAATGTAACAATTAACTTATTTCATTAATTAAATAAACGCCATATATAAAATCATCAAATCCTTTAGCGTAGATCCAGGAAACTTGCTATTTCGCCAGGGTGCCCATAATGAAGGGTGTTCGCGGCGTTGTTCCCCATTACACCTAGATGATATGGTGTCATCTGGGACACATAGCCACGTGGTTTTTCTGGATGTGTAAGACATTTAACCTGTTACAGTATCCAGAACGAAGTTGAGCCAGATGTGACTGCTCGTTTCCCTGGGGAGTATGCGTTCATACTTCCGCAAGTTTGGGGATGGTCCCTCTTAAGTACTGGATTCACTCGGCAATTCCCGGCATAAGTGCCGACGCCGTTTGTGTAGCTCATAAGAAACGCCCTGTCGATATATCTGGCGCAGTTATTTTGGCAGAGGCCTGTAGCTCTCCAGGGCAGTTTTTAGGCTTGACTGACCATATATAGGGAGCCGTACACGCAAACGGCTGTCCAATTGCTTTGTATGTTGTAATGAGGCGTTGCTTTGTCTTTGCACCCAGTACTGCCAGCAGGGATTTGAGATTTTATTATGATATCAGGAGGTAGACCGGTTATTCTGTTGGCAACCTCATCGAGCCTGGGCCGCTTCGGCCATTTTTTGTGGCAGCATCGGCGTAGGAACGAATAGTAACTCCTTCTTGTGCGAAGTAGCTTAGATTGTAAAATTAAACAAAAACGGGGTAGCACCACCTGTGGACCCTCTTTTTAATTATTTGGTTTTGATGTTTCATTTCTAATTGCACCGATGCCTACCTCCACCCATATAATTGCGGCGCACCTTTTACAGTACTATGGGAGAGGAAGGGTAGCCCTTCACGGGTGCTTGCGTACGTGCGATGTTTGACGTAGCAAAAGCTTTTGAGAGGGCTTAGCCGCGACGGTACTTTTCTTGATCGTTTGATGAACCGCATTATCTGGGTCTGAGGCGTATTTAGCGCGGATAGTGGTGCATATGGGTCGGAGACAATGAGATGGCAGCTACTGCTATATTTGCTTTGAAGGAGCGTCAAATCTGCAGCGTCGGGCTACTGCGATAGGAGATGTTGTGTAGACACACTCCTTGTTCCTTGGTTCGCTAGGCTCTAGTAGAGCGGACCACCTGCCTTTTCATGGTCGGATGAGCGAAGAGAACATAAAATGGGTTTAAATGTAAAGTGTAAAGGGGCAGTACGAGTCTGAAACAATGTGATGATATATATTTGAACCCTCTGCGCTAGCTTAAGCATCGGCGCGTCCGACGAGCCCGCTGCTTTGAGGGTCTAGCTATGACGATTGGACGAAGGTGTGGTGTA
This sequence comes from Eurosta solidaginis, assembly GCA_029619165.1. Classification (NCBI taxonomy): domain Eukaryota; kingdom Metazoa; phylum Arthropoda; class Insecta; order Diptera; family Tephritidae; genus Eurosta; species Eurosta solidaginis. The sequence goes on along the minus strand of JARSSU010030690.1, from coordinate 20,341 downwards.
GCTTTGGTTCGCCGCACTAATGTCTATCGTGGCGTCAAATTGTCATCAATATCCTCTAACGAGTCCATATCTTGCTGTTTCGACAGGGTGGACCTATGAATGGTGTTAATGCGTTGTCACTCCTAAGAGTTGGATCTTTGTATTGGAACACCTTGCAAGCGGCGCTGGTAATGTCGGGGTTCTGGTATTATGTCGTATTACATACTGACTGGAACTGTTGGTTATGCATCATCATTTCTTCTCGCACGGATGAGAGGCTCTCGCCTCGTATGTAGATGGTGTTCTGGGCCATAAGACAAACAGCCGGCGGTTCTGAGCGCAGCATGGTGGCAGGCCTATAGCGCTGAAAGGCGGGAGCGTAGCGACGCAGACAGAAGGACCGGTAGCACGCAACGCGCTGTCAGTGGCGGGGGGGTATGTTCGAGCGTTGTCTATTGTCTTTCCCATACTGGCAGGAGTGGGGAATTTGAGCGCGCGAGGTGCGACAGGCGAGCGGGGACCGTCAAATGGGAGCCGGATCAACGTCACACCAATTTGGTTAGCGGGCGGGACGGAGGCAGCGACGAGTGTCAAGATGCGTTCCAGGTTGGGACGGCCATAGTAAAGAAGTCGCGATTGATTTAGTTGTGATATGCAATTTCGCGAGCAAACGGATACTCAGGGTAGTCAGGAAGGCGTGTGCAAGCTCCCATCCTCACCGAGCAGCCTCAACCGCTTTGGCGGTGAAGTAATGGTTGACGCGCTGAACTTATGTGTATGCGGGCGGGGGCACCGCCGTCGATGTGGGGCGACGTAATGCTGGAGAGTTGGCGCAAACCATCGCCCATTTTTTCGAATCCACGCCTTGTCGACAAAGGCGATGAGACTTATGTCCTGGGTGCAGACGGATTCGAGAGACTGGTATAGGGAACCAGTTTTACCTAACCGGCAGAGAGGTACAACGCCGTAGTGCTCGTCCCAGTTCGCCCGCGTGTAGTTCATCTAAAGCAATGTGTGCGTGTGGTTTAGATCCCTATTGTGGGTGTCCGTCGGCGAGGTGGGAGGAGCTGTACTTATAAGTGTCCCGTTCGCTCGCTAACTGCGCTCCTGCCCGGAAGTGGGGAGTTCGGAATTCTACCGGCGGAATGACACGACTGAGGCGGATTCATGACCTTGCGGATAAGAACGCTCCACTCTTGGTGGGCATCAGTGGGATAGGGAGGGCACAAAGCGGGGGGGCGGTAGGGATTTGTGGCGTCCCACTTATCTTTTTTAAAGTTAATGTGAAGTGCGTTTTCACTGCGACTAATTAGTCGGCGAGAACTCTTCGAGCGAAATAAGTAGAGACAGGTGGTCGGACTGCAATGTTTACCATAGGCCCTGCCGAGTTGACGCACGTTTCGGTTTACTCCTCACGATTGGAAATTCCGCGTATCTGTGACAGCTTCCGACCATCGTGTGGGGCGTCACCGTTGTTATTGTGAGGAACGTCGCTTTCTTCTATTTGAGCGCTAGCATCTCACCCCTAATGCCACCACAAGGTTTTTTTTGAGGCATAAATCGTGATGGCATTGAAATCGCCTAAGGTAAATGCCGATGTTGCCAGTAAGTACGGCATCCTGATATGCTGGGCGGGATCCACTGGGGCAACAGGGCAAGAGGATGTAGATAGTTATGATTTCTAGGTTTGCATCGCCGGCCGGACAGATAATCCTTGACGTCCCTGCGGCCGATTCACGGTATCAAATATATAATATTGCACAGTGTGGTGTATGATACGCGAGGCCGCTACCATTTCGCTCTGTTGTCTTTCTGTGGCCTTATAGCCAGAACAGGTCTGCAATGCAACCTTGTGAGTTTAGTCTCTTGAATCGCGGCATGCGGATGTTGTGCCGCTAGGGCGACGATCTCCGTGGATCTCCCAGTTTAACCATACCGTTTTACACTGCAGAATTCTGCAAGTGCCTAGGGGAGACGTCGTCACTCCTGGAGTAGGTCACGGTGACTACGCTATAGAGTTATGGAAGGCCAGAACGCTATGCTGTTGTGCCCTGGACTAACCGTCCCTTGTGACATTTGGGGTACACCATGTATTTGGTATGAAGGCCCTCTTGGGTTGCCGTCGCGGAGACCAGACATCCATGCAAGTGGGCCCGTCCATGGCAGGAGCTGCACTGGGCGGATGTCGCAACGTATATATTCTGTCTGGCAACCGGTGCAAAGCGAGGTAGGACAATGTCCTGTTTCCCTGATCCTACACAATTTTGCCGAAAGAGGGGGGAGAAGACGGGGGCTGGGCTGATGCTCGGCATTTATCCCTCTCTACTACGAGATTGTAGATATTAGTGGGCAGGCCGTGTGAGTGGTGCGCTATGGGCTCGAGCAACGCGGGTACTTGTTGGGCTTTCGGAGTCACGGGGCGTGCTGAATGTAGCGGGGGGGGGGGGGGCTCAATCCCAACTACGGGACGTCCTAAGGCGTGACATCAAGGGCCCAAAAGATTTATAGAATTTACGTGGACGTCTGGTTTTGGGTCTAGACCATACCAACCTGTCCGATGCAACCATCCTACACGAGACACTCTGACGAAGTATGCCGTTCTCTAAAAAAATTCTTCCGGCCAGATACAGCAAACCATTTCTCAGACCGGGGTTAGGAGACGACCGATTAGGATTTCGATACAGTCACCGGGCCAGAGGTATGAGCGGTCCCGCTGCGAGGAGCTTCTGGTAGGATGAAATTTGTGGAGGGCGCACATTAAACTGGGTTACCTGAAATGATATCCTTGGCCGGTAAAAATCCCGAATCGCTCCGTACAAAGAACAGAACCAAGACGGCAGTGGGAAGCGCTACGCGTTATCATTTTTACGTTGGTTGGTCTTAGAACAAACACGGAAAGGGCTGTAGACCTGCGAAAATAGTCACGCACACTGGACGGGATATCTTCGTGATGACCCTAACCAAAATTTACAGAGGAAGGCAAGAGCTCTATATTAAGAGCATAGGAACTGCCGACAGACAGGTTGTATGTTTGCTAATTATCAAAAACCGGACACCCTAGCAACAATGTGGTGCGCTAGCCCCCCTCCAAGCGGAGTAAGGGAACAGCTCCTATAAACACGATGATGAGATCCGGCGGGAGTCAAGGGTGGATAACGCAATTCAGTAGCTGTCTCACCCAATTTTAGGGGGGGGGAAATCGCACCTAAGCGAGGCGTAATTAATGTAAGCTGTTACATATGGATTCCATACAAACTTGATGCGAGGCTACGGCAACCCCTAGTTCTCAAAACACTAGACGTCGGGACTGCTACCAACATCGATAACCCTCACATAACCCTGCAAGAGTGGCTTATTCGCGACGAACCACCGAACATGAATCTCGCACCGGTCTACACCACAATTGATTCGGAAAGCGAAGAAGCCTAGGGCAAAATCCCCACAGAATCGGTAACGACTTAAAGACATGTTTAGACCACCGGAGGACCCCGGTATCAATATACACGCTCTTACCCTGCAAAGACGGAGCCTACACCTAGGGTTACCGAACCACGCCCCGGCGGTTAGAGGTCAATAAGATTACCGCGTTAGGTATGCCTGCTCGTAAGAGATCCACTAAATGCCAGATATTCAAGGGGTTGAGTACGTGCACCTTTCAGGGTTTTTCAGCGCATATATACTTCTCCACCCAATATCGACCTCACTATCGCGTGGCGAATCGTTTCCATTAACAGCCAGCCTCTGGCGACCCCGAATCCTCGTCATGGATCTAGGGGTGGGAGGGCGATGGCAGAAGTGCATGTGGTCATAACAATCGTTCCGAATGGCGTCGTGGTACCGGACGTACCGATCTGCATCCGGCAAAGACATCAACTCGTAACACCCCCAAGGCCTTCGGAGTGTCCTTTCGCTACAACACCACCAATCAATCAAATAAAGTTGACAGGGAGCCCGAAAGCGTTCCAGAATACAGTTCGTTTTATCACGTAGCCGTGTCGGTTTCATTTTAGTTTTTGGCTTGCTAATACACAATAAGAAGGCTCAAGTTCTGGTGTACCGAGACTTACATACACATACTGAGAGCTTTGAGAAAAATAAGGAAAAATCACATGTAGGAAAATGAACTCTAGGGTAACCCTGAATGTTTGTGGGACTGGGTAACAAATGGAAGTATTATTAGTAATTTTAAAGGGAGTGTTGCGATAGTTCTAGAGGTAGACGCCTTTCGAGATATCGCCATAAAGGGGACCAGGGTGACTCTAGAAATGTGTTTGTACGATATGCGGTATAATTAAAGTATAGAGTTTTTAAGAAGTACCCTTAAGTTGTAGGTGGAAGGCGTTTTTCGAAATATCGACCAAAAATATGGACAGGTGCCCAGAACATACATTTGCCGGTCCCATAATTAATTTTAGTAATTACCGCGACAGTATGCCTGCCAGATTCCAGGCATTTGATTTCGCTCTGCAGATTTTTCATTTTCTTCTACTTAATATGATATGTGTCACACCCATTTTACAAGTTTTTTGCTAAGTTATATTGCGTCAATAACCTTCCAAGTACCATTTCATCACCTTTTCGTTATTGTATAAGATTATGGCAATTTTTTCCGGGTGCGGATTGGCGAGAGCAAAATTGGCGTGTCATAGTCGGATTGCCATTTTTTATACAGATAAGCGGTGCAGATAGGTACGTGACTAATTGAGTAAAGATATTCGTTCTTTGCTCAAGTTATCGTTGTGAGTGTGCCGAGCGGAAGGACAGACGTTGACTGGTAACAAAACTGATGTGGCTTCAACCGATTTCGCCCATTGAGGTTCCATTTTTTATGACTCTGAAATGACGTGTGCTTGCACGTCGCACGCACTCCACATAAAAACACCCGACCGTATTTTTTATTGTTGTTCGTTTATTTATTAATGGGTGTATAATTGACTTACCGTTTTTATTGAGTACTTTAGTTGTCACAACGCGATAGGTAGTTTAGTGGGGCCAACGCCGGATCGCTTTTCGGTCCTCGTCCAAGTATAATGGTGGCCGGGCTATTTTCGGCCGAGCCGAAGTGCCGCGGTTCCAAGTGGGTCCAACACCTTGGGTCGGTGCCAGAACACGGGGGGGCAGCATTGGAAACAGGGGATATGTTTATGGGTTGTGAAGGCTCTGTGACGCAGCCTGTGGGAAAGAAATGGACCAAAAAGGGCAGGGTGGCCACCGCTCGTGGCCATAAACGGAAAAAGGGTGCGACAAACAGAGATAATTTAGGTGGTGGCCCGCCCCGGGGGAATGCGGGGGGTACGAGAAAATAGGTGGGCTAGGATGAGACAAATGAAGGAGTTGAGTGGGAATTGAGTAAGGACATGGGGGGGGCTCGGGGGGGGCACGAGTGAGGGGAGGGTTTGGGTGGATTCGACGAGAGGAAGTAGGGGGTGGGGGAGGGATGGTGGGGCAGGCCACGACCCACCGAAGACCGCGAGGCAGCACAGGTCATCATAGCCTCTAACGGGAGCCCAGGAAACGTGGCCGGTGCACAAGGGGACCATAGAAAGGGGTCGTAGGGCGTATGTGGGTCCACAGGATCAGGAAAGAGATGGTGGGGGCATAGGGGACAAGAGTGCAGCGAGGCATACATGGGGGAGGGCGGGGGAAGCGGGAGAGGGTAAGAGTGTAACCTGGGACAGGATGAAGACGAGGGGACAGAGTGACAACGCGGTCCCGGGGGAGCTGCGGTTCCTCTGCCGAGAGGGGGGGAGAATTTTCGTGAAGGACGGGGAGGCCCCCCCCCCACCCCCCCCCCCCCCCCAAACCGGCAGGCCCGGCATACAGGCCGCGACCGGGTAGGGAGGGCACGCAGGACCGGCGGGGGGGGGCAGTCGACGAGCGGGGTGCTCAGGGGCCGAGTGCAGCAAATGCTGATCGGAGATAGCGGAGCCCCGAGCGGGGCTGGGTCAGCAGCAATGGCGGGGGGGGGCACATAGTTGCGGGGGGTCAACGACGGGGGGGGCCACAGCGCAGTGCGCGCCCGGCGGGGGAGGAGGCGCGCAGGAGGCAGAGGGGGGGCGGGGGACAGAGAGACAGCCCGGGGCGCATTCGGGAAGGTAGGTGGCAGGCCTGGAGTGGCCGTCCAGGGGGGGATGGTGGAGGCTGTGCGACAGAGGGGGGAGCGGACACGTAATCGGCGGAGCGAAGTGCGGGGGGAGGAGGCAGGAGCGGGGGCGGGAGGAGGGCCCCAGACAGCCAGCGAGGGGGAGGGAGGGGGGAGGGACCGCGGGATGAGCAGAAAGTGCGCCGGCGCACCAAAGGTAGAGCCTGAGCAACGCACACCCAAGAGGGGAGAGGGGGGGAGGACAGGAGGGACGGAGGCCAGGACGGGATGGGCAAAAGGGGCGACATGGGGACGGCCAGGGGGAATAGGGCCGGGAAGGAGTAGGCCTGAGAATCCAGGGGCGCGAGGCAAAAAAACGGGAGAGCAGGAGGGAGCCGGGGAGGGGGGATGGCAGAGCGCAGCGGGGCGGGAGGCCGGGCCGGGGCCAGGAGTGGGGCGGCCACGGCGAGGAGAAAAAGGGGAAACGCGGCCGTGGGGAAGGCGGGAGAGGGAAAGTAAACAAAAGGGGGAGAGAGACCACCCGAGGGCACCCGGGGGAAGGCCCGGGGGGGGGGGAGGGGCGAAGAGGGACCGAGCGGAGGCCGACCACCAGAGAGGGGGCGGGCACCGGGAAAACAGGGGAGGAACCGGCCGGCGGCAGAACACCAGGGGACCGGAGCAAAGCGGGGGGAGAGGGCGAGCGCGACGAGGACGGGCGATGGGGGGAGGGGGAAGGAACCGCAGGGAGCGAGAGCGAAGGGAGGACGGAGAGAGGAGGGGCGAGGGGGGCGAACCTCACGGAGGAAGGGAGAGAACAGCGCAAAGGGGCGTGGAAATAAGGCAAGGCGGCAAGACGGCGGGGCCACGGGCAGAGAGAAGACGGCCGGAGACGACGCACCAGGGAGCGGGGGGCCCAGGCGGAGAGCGGGACCACCGGGACAGGGGCCAGGCTCAAGGAGACAGGGGAAAAGAGACGTGGAGACACGCGCTAAGAGGACCCGCGGGCCGAGGAGTGGAAGCGCAGCAGGGGCGGGCCCGCTGGGGCCCCGCGGGGGAGGGGGACACGCAATGGCGCAGCACCGCGGGAGCGAGGAGAGGGGAGGGGGACGCGGCGGAAGGGGGGGAGTGCGTGGCCGGGGGAGACGCCCGGCAGCGGGGGCACCGGAGGGGCGGAGAGAGGGGGCACCCCCACAAAAGAGGCGCGGGACGCAGGGGGCGCGCCGCGGGCACGGGGCGCCCAAGGGCGAGGAACGGGGGCGGGGGGCGGAGCGGAGGCGAGGGACGGAAAGGACCAGGGTGACCCCACCGGGGAAGGGGGACAACCGCGGAGGGCGCCGCCCAGTGCGCCCCGGGGGGCACCACAGCAAGCGGAAGGCGGGGGGAGAGCCCGGAGTGAGGAGGCGCGAGCAGCGGGCGGGAAACACGGGCGCGCGGCGAGGGGGCAGGGAGCCCCAGAGAGAGGCCGGAGCGGAGAAGGCCCCGGAAGAAGGCCAGCGGGGAGGCCGGACGAAGCACCGCCCCGGAGCAGCAGCGGAAAGAGCACAAGCGGGCCGCGCGGGAAAAAGGGGGAGGAATGCGGCCCCGGGCCTGGGGGGAAGGGGGAGAAGGACGGGCAGCAGGACGAGGAAGGCCGGACCTCAAGCGAAATAAGGAGGGCAGGGGGGCGAAGGCCAGGGGCCAGCGAGGGCCAGGGACGCAGGGGACGAGGGGCGGCGCGACACGAGGGAGAGAGCGGGCGGGCGGGGACAGCGTGCGACCAGACCGGGGGGGGGGCGCTCCAGGGAGGGGCAGAACGGCGGGGCGCGAGGGAGCCGCCAACAGCTCACCCCGACGGTCCGCCCGCAGGGGGAAGGCAGACATCAGGAGGGGCCGGAAGCGCCTAAATAGGCGAGGAGGGCTGGAGAAGACCCGGGAGGAGGCGGGAGCCACGGGGGCACAGAGAGGGCAGGAGGGAGGGAGAGGGGGGAGAGGGCGGGGGACAGCCTGGACCGGACAATGGCCGGGACGTGCGAGACAGTTCCCGGCGGTCGAGGCCAGGTAGCCAAAGAGAGGAGGGCCAGAGGGGGAGAGCAAACGCGAAGCCGCGCCAGGGCCGCGCGCGGGCTGGCCGAGGGGAAGTATCCCAGACAGGGAGCGGGCAAGCAGCGGACGGGGAGTGGAGCTCGTAAGCGACAGCAAGGCAGAAGGGGGCCGCGTCAGGAAGCGACTAGCGCCGGAGCGCCCAGGGAGGCCGGGACAGGGGAACGCAAAGGCGAATGCCGGGGAGACGGCGCCACGCGGGGGGCGAAGGGACGGGGGACGACCCGGGTTGTGAAGCCGACCAGGGCTGGGGGCCCGGGGATGACGTCCCGTTGGCCAGCAGGGGGGACCCGAGGAGGGGGGGGCGACCGCAACTGGCAGCGAGGAACCCGGGGGGGGGGGCCGGCGCGGAGACCAGACAGCGAGAAAGGCACCACCCAAGCAGGAGCGCAGGGCGGGTCGCAAACCTAGAGAGGCGGTGCTGCAGACGTGCAACGGAGGGAGGACGAAGGCCGGGGCCCGGACGCCGGTGCGAAAGAGGGGAGGACGGGGCGAGGGCGGAGGGCTCGCAGGGCTACCAATCGCGGCGAGGGAGGAGGGAAGGATGGAGCAGCGGGGGGGAAGGGGGACGCCGGGGGGCGCGCGCACCGGGGACGGTGGGCGGGTGGGGCGGAGCAGCGGGCGGCGGGAAGGTGAGGGGGCGCGTGGCGAACGACGACCCCGGGGCATGGAACACGGGAGCCGCAAAAGTAGAAAGGGACGGGGACGAGCTCGCGCAAAAACGGAGAGAGAAGAAGAGACGCCACGACGGGGAGGAAGCGGGGGAGCCCGAGCTGGGCCGCCCAGGGCGGCCCGGGCTAACGCGAAGCGCCCCCCCACGAACGGCCAAGCGCCCCTACAGAGCGACCAAGCAACAAACAAGACCCCGGCGGCGCGCGGCCCACGGCGCCAACACGCATAGACCACGCAGACGACGACCGGCGCAGGAAGAGGGGGGACAATGCGGAACAGCAGCACTGCCACCCGTCGTCTCCCCCGCGCGGGTGCACAGCGGGGGGCAGGGCGGAAACCGACGCGGAGCCCCACCGCTTCCGTGGGCAACCGCCGCCACACAGGAAATAGAGGTGCAAGCCCCCAGGCACGACCGGCCGGGGAGGGGCCACTGCCCGAGAGGGCGGGTCCCGCGACGGCACCCCCCAGCGGGCAGCGGGGGGGGGCGCCAGGGGCCAGGCGCAACCCAATCAGCCGGGTACCCCCAGGCTTGCCCAAGACAGCCCAGTCCCAGGGCCCAACAGCAAGTGCGCCGGCCCGCCACAACCAGGCGGAGGCACCCGCCTACCCCCAGATGGCACGTACTCCCCGCTGATGCCACTGAGAATTCTGCAGTATAAACTGGTACGGACTAACTGGGACATTAGAGAGAGTCAATTCATGAGCGGCACACATCCGCTTGCTGCGATTCAAGAGACTAAACTCACAGCAAACTGCATTGCAGACCTGCGCTGTATAATATCCCACAGGCAGACCGCGAGAGACGGAAAGAGGGCGGTCTCGCGGGTAGCATACACACTCGGGAATATTATATTTTGATCCTGGCATCGGGCCCGGGACAATGTCTTTAAGACGTCAAGGCCTAGCTATCCCGGCAGCGATGGCACCTAGAAAGCATCAACATCTCAGCCCGCCGCCACCTGGTGCCTCCCAGTGGATACCGCCCTAATATCCAGCCGACGCACGGGACAATAGCGCATTATCTTAGGCATTTCAATGCCTCATGATTTGAGGCATTCAAACGTGCGGGCGGACGTAGGGGTGAGATGTTTGGCGGATCAAATAGAAGACACGCCGTTCGGCCAATAACGAGACGCCCCCACACGTATGGTAGGAAGCTGTCACAGCTCTACTCGCCAATATCTCAATCGGAGCGCAGACTCGAACTAGTGCGTCCTGGCAGCCGTATGGTAACATTGCATCCGACCACCCTGGCCATACTTAGGTTCGCTTGAGCGTAACCCGCGACTTCATCGTCCACTGCTAAACGTCTTTTCATAAACGCAAACAGGAAGTATGGAAGAAATAAAAGCCTTTACAAAGCCGCGTTGCTCCGCTCCCTATCCCGACGGATAGCCCGCCAAGGGAAGGGGGAGGAAGGGAGGGCCTGCCGTAAGTCTTAAATCCGCCTCGCACATTGCATATCCCGTCCCGGGAGATTCCCGAATCCGGCCCCCTTTCCGGCGGAGGCCGCAAATTAGCGAGAGATGTGATCCGTAGAAGACAGCTTGATCCTAGGCGACCCCCCATAAGGGATTAACCACTGCTCACAGATTGGAATGTGGATGACCCAAGGCGGCGAAATGTGAGGAGCACCTATAAGGTTGTAACCGCGCTACCTATGTGGGAAACTTTGGTCCACCGTAAAGTCCCTAGCGACTTCCGACGAACACAGGACAAAGTTTCCAATCGCCTTTGGCGACAAAGTGCAGTCGGACGGCGAAAAATGCGCGAAGCGGCTTTCTGCCGCCAATATTATGCATCTATCCTTACGTCACAAGCTGACAGGAGAGCCAATAACACGCACATATAAACAAAATTGCCAAGCGCGTCAGCCCTGCATCATCGCTCAAAAATTAGAGGACGACATTGGTCGTGCTAAACCATCCAAAGCAGGCCCCAGAGGCACGACATGCCGATGGCTTTAGGAAGCTAGGGACAGAGGGTTTCAAATATTTCGCGCATGTCTTCAACCTGATCTCTTTCCACCTTTGTCATCCTGAGAAATGGAAAATGGCCAAGGTGGTCCCGCTCTAAAGCCTGGGAAACCAGCTAACATAGGTGAGTCGTATCGTCCGATATCTCTCCTATCGCCAGTGGCAAAGACGCTTGAAGCCATTTTGCTCCCTATTTCCAAGCAAATTTGCAGCTTGCCCCTCATCAGCATGGCTTCAGAAAACTCCATAGCACTACCACCGCGCTAAATGCCATTAGCACCCAGATAAATTGCGGTTTAAATCAATACCCCCACCATAGAACAGTACTCGTAGCGCTAGACCTATCAAAAGCTTTTGATACGGTCAACATGGCTCGTTCCTGCAAGACCTGGAAGGGTCTACCCTTCCCCCATGTCTTAAAAGGTGGACCGCAAATTATCTGGGTGGTCGGCAGGCATCGGTACAATTTAGAAACGAAACATCAAAACCAAGGAGAATTAAACAAGGGGTGCCACAGGGTGGTATCCTATCCCCACTTTTGTTTAATTTCTACATATCTAAGCTACCTTCCCACCGGAAGGAGTCGCAATCGTTTCCTACGCCGATGACTGCACAATAATGGCCACAGGCCCAGGCCCAAAGATCGATGCGCTATGCAATAAAATAAACGGCTACCTCCCTGATCTCTCCAGTTTTTTTGCCTCGCGAAACCTGGCATTATCACCGACTAAATCTTCCCCGACCTTATTTACAACATGGACGTCCCAAATGTCGACCATTTTGAACATCCACGTCGATGGCACTACGCTACCGACTGTCCTACACCCCAAAATCTTGGGTGTGACGTTTGATCAGGATCTACATTTTGGTGAGCACGCAGCCGCAATTGTTCTGAGATTCAGAGCCGTAACAAAATCCTCAAATCCCTCGCTGGCAGTACTTGGGGAAAAGATAAAGAAACGCTCATGACTACATACAAAGCAATTAGCCAGCCGATTACGTGCTACGCGTCACCCATATGGTCGCCAAGCCTAAAAATCACCCACTGGAAGAAACTACAGGCCTGCCAAAATACTCCTCTCAGAATCGCCACGGGCTGTCTTCTTATGTCCCCAGAACACCATCTGCATAATGAGGCGAGAATACTCCCCATCAGGGAGAGAAATGAGATGCTGACCAAACAGTTCCTGTTGAATACCCAGAAACTTGGGCATCCCAACAGACATCTGATTGATGAACCAGCACCGCCTAGGGGCTTAAGGAGTCATCTCCGTAAGCATTTTGAGGAAATACGGCACCTGAGAACCCAGCCGTATGAAGTGAAAAAACACAAGCAGGTCCTTGGTGAACTCCATAAACAGGCGTCGGACCTTTATGCCGGGAATTGCCCGGTGAATCCAGTACTTAACGAAAATTATCCAAAACTCGCGGAAGAGGAACGCATATCCCAAGGGAAACGCGTGTCACTCTTGCTCAACTTCGTTCTGAATACTGTAACAGGTTAAACTCTTACCTATCCAGAATCAACCCCGACATACAAAATGTATGCCCCGCTTGCAATCTGTCCCCATATGACACCAACCATCTCTTTAATTGTAATGTGGAACCAACGCCTCTAAGACCCCTTTCCTTATGGTCCACCCCTGTTGAAACGGCAAGTTTCCTTGGACTCCCGTTAGAGGATATTGATGACAATTTGTGATTGATCGCGGCTATTAGGTGGGGCGAGCATTGCTACAACAACAACAACAACATTACTTTAATACGTCGAATAAACCATAAACCATAAACTAAATCGCTGCCAAAAAAAGAGAACAAACAACATACTTTACTAAATTAAAATCAAATTCATTCATTTGTAATAATCACTAGCAAAAATATTTCCGAACCAACGAATTAAAAAGGGGAGGTACACCCTAATATAAATATATATTCGTTTGTTCGCAACAATTTTTATAAGTTTATGGCCAAAGAAGAATGTGACAAAACTGATCACTTTGTCAATTCTTCTTTTCCCCAAAAAGGATGATGTAACAGCAGCCTTAACAAATAATAAAAATGTCACCCTGTTTCCAAATTGCTGCAACACCCGTTGTCTACTGTGAACGAACAACAGGTGTTGGAACAACTTGGAAACGGAGAAATTCGGCTCGGCAGAAAAAGACCGGCCATCATTATAATTTGGACGAGGAAAGAAAAAGCGATACGACCGTTGGCAAAACTAAAACTAAAATAATCGAGTTGTGAAAACTAAAGTTAATAAATAAAAATAAGTGTAAAGTAATTATACACCCACTTAATAAATAAAAGAACTAAAACTAAAAATACTGCGTTTGGGTGTTTTTATGTGGAGTGCGTTGCGACGTGCAAGCACACGTCCATTTTTCAGAGGTTCATAAAAATGGAACCTCACATGGGCGAAATCGGTTGAAGCCACGCCCAGTTTTTATACACAGTCAACCGTCTGTCCTTCCGCTCGGCCGTTAACACGATAACTTGAGCAAAAATCGATATATCTTTACTAAACTTAGTTCACGTACCTATCTGAACTCGCTTTATCTTAGTATAAAAAATGGCCGAAATCCGACTATGACCACGCCCAATTTTTTGATATCGAAAATTACGAAAAATGAAAAAATGCCATAATTCTATACCAAATACGAAAAAGGGATGAAACATGGTAATTGGATTGGTTTATTGACGCAAAATATAACTTTAGAAAAACTTTGTAAAATGGGTGTGACACCTATCATATTAAGTAGAAGAAAATGAAAAAGTTCTGCAGAGCGAAATCAAAGCCCTTGGAATCTTGGCAGGAATACTGTTCGTGGTATTACATATATAAATAAATTAGCGGTACCCGGCAAATGATGTTCTGGGTCACCCTGGTCCATATTTTGGTCGATATCTCGAAAACGCCTTCACATATACAACTAAGGGCTACTCCCTTTAAAACCCTCATTAATACTTTTAATTTTATACCCATATCGTACAAACACATTCTAGAGTCACCCCTGGTCCACCTTTATGGCGATATCTCGAAAAGGCGTCTACCTATAGAACTATCGCCCACTCCCTTTTAAAATACTAATTAATACCTTCCATTTGTTACCCATGTCATACAATACATTCCAGGGTTACCCTAGATTCATTTTCCTACATGGTGATTTGTCCTTATTTTGTCTCCAAAGCTCTCAGCTGAGTATGTAATGTTCGGTTACACCAGAACTTAGCCTTCCTTACTTGTTGTATTTAGCTAAGCCAAAACTAAAATGAAACCGACACGGACTAAGTGATAAAACGAACCTGTATTTTGGAACGATTTTTCGGCATCCCTTGTCAAATTTTATTGGATTCGTATTGTTGTTGTTGTAGCGATAAGGACACTCCCCGAAGGCCTTATGGAGTGTTATCGATGTTGATGGTCCTTTGCCGGATGCAGATCCGGTACGTTCCGGTACCAAGCCCGACCATCTCGGGAACGTTTTGTTATAACCACATGCGACCTTCTTGGCCATCCCGCCCTCCCATCCCCTAGATCCATGAGGAGTTCGGGGTCGCCAGAGGCTCGGCTGTTAATGAAACAGGATTCGCCACGGATAGGTGAGGTTGACTATTGGGTTTGGAGAAGCTATATATTGCGCTGGCAACCTGAAAGGGTTGCACTACACAACCCCTTGAATCTGGTATTTTAGTCGCCTCTTACGACTGGCATACCTAACGCGGGAATATATTCTGACCTCCTAACCCGCCGGGGGCGTTGGATTCGTGTATCCCTAGGTAGTATGCTTACTTCTTTTGCAAGGGTAAGATAGTGTATATTGATAACGGGGTACACCGGGCGCGTACTAACATAGTCGTTTACCGATTCTGTGTGGATTTTCCCTAGGGCTTCCTTATGCTTTTCCGAATCAATTGGCTGTGTAGACAGGTGCCGGATCTCATGTTATTGTTGTTGTCGCGATAAAGACACTCTTTGAAGGTTTATGTGAGTGTTATCGATGTTATGGTAGCAGCCCGACGTCTAGTTTTTTGAGGAACTAGGGGTTGCCGTAGCCTCGCCTGCTAAGTATGTGTATGATACATTCATATTTGTAACAGGATTCGCCTCGCTTAGGTGAGATTTTCAATTGGGTTGCGGAAGCTATGAATTGCGCTTATCAACCCTCTGAATCCCTGCCGGATCTCATCATAGTGTTTATGGAGATGTTCCCTTAATCCTCTTGGAGGGGGGCTAGAGCAAACAGTTGTTTGCTAGGGTGTCCAGGTTTTTGATAATTAGCAAAAACTGTCTGTTCAGCATTTCCTTATGCTCTTTAATATAGAGCTCTTTCGCATCATTATGTAAATGGTGTTCAGGGGTCATAAGAAGATATCCCGTCCCAGTTCTGCGTGAATGATTTTGGCAGGTCTACAGCCCTTTCCAGTGTTTGTTCTAAGACCAACCAACTAAACTGATAACGCGTAGTCGCTTCCCAAGGCCGTCGGTTCTATGTACCGGAGCGACTCGGGATTTTTCCCGGCCAAGGAATCTCATTTCAGTGTAACCCCATTTAATTTGTTGCGTCCCTCCCACAAATTGTCATCCTCCCAGAAGCTCCTTGCAGCGGGACTGCTCCATATTCTCTTGCTCCGGGAAGGTATCGAATCCAATCCGGGTCCGTCTCCTAACCCCGGTTCTGAGAAATGGTTTTGCTGTATCTGCCGGAAAAGAATCTTTTTAGAACGGTCATACTATTGTCAGAGTGTCTCGTGTAAGGGATGGTTGCATCGGACAGGTTGTTCTGGTCTAGACCCCAAAACCAGACGTCCACGTAACTTCTATAAATCTTTTGTGGCCCCTTGCTGTTCACGCCTTAGGACGTCCCGTAGTCTGGGGCTTTGCGCGCGCTACCTTCCAGCAGCCCCGCTGCTCAGCAAGCCACAACAAGTACCCGCTGTTGCTCGAGCCCCATAGCGCCACCAACTCACACGGCTGCTCCCACTAATATCTACAATCTCCGTAGTAGAGTCGGGATAAATGCCGAGCATCAGCCCCAGCCCCCGTCTTCTTCCCCCTCTTTTCCGGCAACAATTGTGTAGGTCAGGGAAACAGACTATTAGTCCCTACCTCGCTTTGCACCGTTTGCCAGCACAGAATATATACGTTTGCGACATCCGCCCAGTGCAGCTCCTGCCATGGACGGTGCCACTTTCCTGGATGTTCTGGTCTCCGCGACGGCAACCCAAGACGGGCCTCATACCCAAATACACCGGGTACCCCAAATGCTCACCCAAGGACGTCTAGTCCCAGGGCCACAACAGCAATAGCGTTCTGGCCTTCCACAACCCAAGCGTAGTCACCCGTCACCTACTCCCAGAGTGACGACGTCTCCCCCTATGCACTTCAGAATTCTGCAGTTAAACTGTAATGGATTAACTGGGAAGATCACGGAGATAGTCGACTAAGCGGCACAACATCCGCATTGCCGCGATTCAAGAGACTAAACTCACAGCAAGATCTGCATTGCAGACCTGTTCTGGATATAATGTCCACAGAAAAGATCACCAGAGCGGAAATGGAGGCGGCCTCGCGTTTATCATACACCACACTGTGCAATATTATATATTTGATCCCGACATCGGCCGCAGGGACGTCAAGGATTATCTGTCCGGTCGGGCGATGCAAACCTAGAAATCATCAACATCTACATCCCTCCTGTCACCTGTTGCCCCAGTGGATACCGCCCTGATATCAGCGCCGTACTTACTGGAAACAATCGCATTACCTTAGGCGATTTCAATGCCCATCACGATTTATGCCATTCAAACTTGTGGGTGGACAGTAGGGGTGAGATGCTAGCGGATCAAATAGAAGAAACGACGTTCCTCACAATAAACGGTGACGCCCCCACACGTATGGTAGGAAGCTGTCACAGTTCGCCGGATATTTCAATCGTGAGCGCAGAACTCGTAAACTGCGTCAACTCGCAGCCGATGGTAACATTGGCATCCGACCACCTGTCTATACTTATTTCGCTCGAGCGTTCCGCCGACTTAATCGTCGCAGGAAAAACGCACTTTCATTAACTTTAAAAAAGGAAAGTGGGACGAATACAAATCCTTTACAGACAACCGCTTTGCTGCCCTCCCTATCCCAACTGATGCCCACCAAGGGGAGCGTGCTTTCCGCAAGGTCATTGAATCCGCCTCAGCTCGTTTCATTCCCGCCGGTAGAATTCCCGAAATTCGGCCCCACTTCCCGGCAGAGGCCGCAAGTTTAGCGAGAGAACGGGACCTTATAAGACAGCTCGATCCCGACGACCCCCAAATAAGGGATATAAACCAACGCATCACATTGCTTGTAGATGAACACAAGCGGGCGAAATGGGACGAGCACCTAAGCGGTTGTAACCTCTCTGCCGGTGTAGGTAAACTTTGGTCCACTATAAAGTCCCTATCGAATCCGTCTAGGCACAATGACAAAGTCTCCATCGCCTTTGGCGACAAAGTGCTGTCGGATTCGAAAAAATGCGCGAGCGCTTTCTGCCGCCAATATATAATGCATTCTACGGTCGACAAAAATAGACGGAGGGCCAACAGACACGCACATAAACATAAGTTCAGCGCGTCACCCATTACCATCACCGCCAAAGAGGTTGAGGATGCCATCGGTGGGATGGGAGCTTTGCAAAAGAATAAACGGCTACCTCCCTGATCTCTCCAGTTTTTTTCGCCTCGCGAAACTTGGCATTATCACCAACTAAATCATCCGCGACCTTATTTACAACTTGGACGTCCCAAATGTCGACCATTTTGAACATCCACGTCGATGGCACTACGCTACCGACTGTCCTACACCCCAAAATCTTGGGTGTGACGTTGGATCAGGATCTACATCTGGTGAGCACGCAGCCGCAATTGTTCCGAAAATCCAGAGCCGTAATAAAATTCTCAAATCCCTTGCTGACAGTACTTGGGGGAAAAGACAAAGAAACGCTCGTTACTACATACAAAGCAATTGGCCAGCCGTTTGCGTGCTACGCGTCCTCTGTATGGTTGCCAAGCCTAAAAGCTACCCACTGGAAGAAGCTACAGGCCTGCCAAAATGCTGCGCTCAGAACCGCCACGGGCTGTCTTCTTATGTCCCCAGAACACCATCTACATAATGAGGCGAGAATACTCCCCATCAGGGAGAGAAATGAGATGCTAACCAAACAGTTCCAGTTCAGTTTAAACTCTTACATATCCAGAATCAACCCCGACATACAAATGTATGCCCGCTTGCAGTGTGTCTCCACATACACCAACCATCTCTTCAGTTGTAATGTGGAACCAACGCCTCTAACACCCCTTTCATTAGGGTCCACCCCTGTCGAAACAGCAAGTTTCCTTGGACTCCCGTTAGAGGATATTGATGACAATTTTTGATCTGTCGCAGCTATTAGGTGGGGCGAAACATAGCTACAACAACAACAACAGGATGCCATCGGTCATGCTAAACCATCCAAAGCAGTGGGCTCAGACGGCATAGCCATGCCGATGCTTAAAAGCCTAGCGAAAGAGGGTTTCAAATATTTATCACATGTCTTCAACCTGTCTCTTTCCACCTTTGTCATACCCGAAAAATTGAAAATGGCCAAGGTGGTCCCGCTACTAGAGCCTGGGAAACCAGCTAACATAGGAGTGTCGTATCACCCGATATCTCTCCTATCGCCAGTAGCCAAGACGCTTGAAGCCATTTTGCTGCCCTACTTCAAAGCAAATTTGCAGCTAGCCTGCCATCAGCATGGCTTCAGAAAACTCCATAGCACCACCACCGCGCTAAATGCCATCAGCACCCAGATAAATTGCGGTTTAAATCAAAACCCCCACCACAGAACAGTACTCGTAGCGCTAGACCTATCAAAAGCTTTTGATACGGTCAACCATGGCACGTTACTGCAAGACCTGGAAGGGTCTACCCTTCCCCCCTTCCCCCATGTCTTAAAAGGTGGACCGCAAATTATCTGGGTGGTCGGCAGGCATCGGTGCAATTTAGAAATGAAACATCAAAACCAAGAATAATTAAACAGAGGGTGCCACAGGGTGGTGTCCTACCCCCGTTTTTGTTTAATTTCTACATATCTAAGCTACCTTCGCCACCAGAAGGAGTTACTATCGTTTCCTACGCCGATGACTGCACAATAATGGCCGAAGGGCCAGGCCCAGGGATCGATGAGCTTTGCAACAGAATAAACGGCTACCTCCCTGATCTCATAATAAAATCCTCAAATCCCTTGCTGGCAGTACTTGGGGAAAAGACAAAGAAACGCTCATTACAACATACAAAGCAATTGGACAGCCGTTTGCGTGATACGCGTCCCCTATATGGTCGCCAAGCCTAAAACTGCCCACTGGAAGAAGCTACAGGCCTGCCAAAATACTGCGCTCAGAACCGACATGGGCTGTCTTCTTATGAGCTCCACAAACAGGCGTCGGAACTTTATGCCGGGAATTGCCCGGTGAATCCAGTACTTAGGGAACAGTACCCAAAACTTGCGGAAGAGGAACGCATACTCCCCAGGGAAACGAGAGTCACTCTGGCTCAACTTCGTTCTGGATACTGTAACAGGTTAAATTCTTACATATCCAGAATCAACCTATGTGTGCTATGTGTCCCCAGATGACACCAATCATCTCTTTAGTTGTAATGTGGAACCAACGCCTCTAACACCCCTTTCATTATGGTCCACCCCTGTCGAAATAGCAAGTTTCCTTGGACTCCCGTTAAAGGATGTTGATGATTTTATATATGAGTGTTTATTTAATTAATGAAATAAGTTAATTGTTACATTTTAAAGTTAATGCGTCAAAGTATATCAATTGAAAGATAAACAAGTAAAAACGGGACTGTCTTCGGCTGTGCCGAAGACTTCATACCTTTCATGAATGGGGCTGAACAATAATCTTATCCCGCTAGTAATCTCCGAATAATCGGATGTATAAAATAAGAAATATATAGTGAACAGATCTACATACCTTAACGATTTTTAAGATAAATATAAAATAAAAAACAGGTAGGTAATCTGTGCGAGGATGCAAAGCTTCACGTTTTTTGTGGTCTGCATGTAAAAACTATGACTACGAATCACGTATTTCAAAAATATATGACGTAAACGTAACTATTTGATGAAATTTGATGAATTTTGAAGCTTGTAGCCGTAAAAAAGGGGCAAAAATGGCAGTTTATATGAAGTATATAATATATATACCACCGATCTCTATGATTTTTTCAGACAACAATATATGCTATATACGTAAGCATTTTGTGAAATTTGAAGCTTCTAGCTGTTAAAACGGGGCAGAAATTGCGCAAAGTTTCTTATCTGAACAATCGGTTGTATGAGATATATACTATGTATACCACCGATCTCAATGATTTTTTCAGACATCAATATATGCTATACACGTAAGCAATCAGTGAAATTTGAAGCTTATAGCTGTTAAAATGGGGTAGAAATTGCGAAAAGTTTCTTATCTGAACAATCGGTTGTATGAGATATATACTATATATACAACCGATCTCTATGAT
>JARSSU010030688.1:0-20374 GCA_029619165.1 Eurosta solidaginis | reverse complement strand
AACATGACTTCGCATTAAACAACAATTAGAGCTGTTCCACCCGATTGGTTCAGCCAAAGCCTAAAAACTACACCCATGGAAGAAACTAACCAAAATACAAGGCCTGCTCCAAAAATACTTCTCCTCAGCGTTACAAGAAATCGCCACGGGCTGCGGGCTGTCCTTCTTGTTCCCCTTCTTATGTCCCCAGACCCAAGGACCACAACCGTCTGCATACTGAGGGTGCGAAATTACTCTACCCCGATCAGGAGAGAAATGAAGATGCCTGACCAAAACCAAAAACAGTTCCTGTTGATAACGCACCCCAGAAAACCTGGGGCAATTATCAATCTCCGTCTATTTTATTCCCAACCGACATCTGATTGATGACCAGCACCGCCAGGGGCGTAAGGATTGAATCTATCTCCCCGCATTTTTGAGAGGAAATACGGCAACCTAACCGAAGACGCGAGCAATCTGAGACCTCCAGCCGATAACATAACGAAACAGTAGGAAACTAAATAACAGCCCAAGCAGCTAGCTGACAAGTAGGCCGTTTACTGTCGACTGGTAATCATACTTTACCATATTGTACAAACTTTCAGTCATGCTGGCAATAATTTGTCCACAATAAAACTTTGGGTTCATTTATATGTAACAAAGGTAAGGTTCTCAGTTTATCGGGTTTTTTTTTTTTTTTTTATACTCAGGAACGTCGGAAGTGCTTAAAACATCCAACACGGCGATAAGAGGTACAATCGGGATATACAGTAGTAGGACTTCCATATATTCTTCGAAAATCAATAGACAAGTAATCGAGGGACAAAAAAAAAATATGTGTCTTAACGATCCGACTGGTTCCATCTGGGCGCCGCTTTATTTAAATTTCCATATTTATAACTTTAATGCTCCTGGTCAGTCCGTTAACACACGGGGAATTTGATTCTCTCGAAAATTTGTTACCAACACGGGTGTGAAAATTTCTCCGAATAAACACAATATCGGAGCGAACCCGTACATACAGTACATAAATAGACAAACACTTTTGGGTAGTATGCGGATGGAATAGATGGGTTGTGCATAACGATACGGCAACACAATACAATACTATTCCATAACTACTGATTTTTGGACATATTGGGTCGATCGCCCCCGCACCCTCCTCACATTTAAGAAGGCAAACAGCGAACAAACTTTGCGTCAAATTTCTCTAACAATCCGTTCAACTACCCCATATGTACAGGTTGCGAAAAAGCTGTGTGGTGCAGATACCACTATCTCTTTATGTCCACATTCATTTTTAGACGGAGTGAACTATTTATGCAATAATCGATTTATTGACAAGTACCCACCTCCTCACCAAAAACCTACTACATTTCCTAAAGGTCAACTATCAACAACCTTTCTAACAATAGATTTGCTATTAGTAACTCTATTGTGTCATTTCTCACTAACATACATCTTAACGGCTAATTCTACTCTCAAAACCTTAATAAAATGTTACTTGCTCCAATAGGGTGTGACCATCACTGTGCTCCTTTGTTTTGCCTTATCGTTTCTCTTTCCCATAGAGATAACTATTTTAAATGTCATTAAGTCTGAATCGTAAAACTCGATGCCGTTTAAACCAACCTGACATCATTACCTCAGTAAATTTGGCATATAAAAATTTTTTTTGTAGCTACACAATTCCAGACCTCAACCTCAACCCCGACATACAAAATGTAATGCCCCGCTTTGCAATTTGTCCCCAACATGACCACAACCATCTCTTTTAATTGAAATGTGGAACCAACTTCTCTAACACCACACCCCTTTCCTTATGTTCCACCCTTGTGAAACGGCAAGTTTCCTGGACCTCCCATTAAGATTATTTATGACATTTGTTATCGTGGGTCGCGGCTATTAGGTGGGGGGCGAGGAGCATTGCTACAACACAACACACACCAAACCAACAACCGCTTGGTGACACTATACCGTATGGCATCAGCACCATAGAACCGAAGCCACACGATACCTTACTTAATGGAAGACCACGCCCAGACTTTCCTTCGTCGGACTGTGGCCAAAATCAAAAGGGTGGATCACGGGCGCGTAGGGGTGTACAGAAGATCACGCCATATTCAAGTGGAAGACACTCCTCCTCCAATATGGTACGCTTCGCTGGCCATTGACGTACGGCAAGAGACCAAGTATATCCGACCATAAGTTTGATATGTTATGAACATTTCTAATACTTTGAGTAATTTGTGATAATAGTCCCGTGTACCTTATATTTCTGCGAAATATGTAACTGGTTTAATAAAAATTGGTCTATTATATAGAAATTGGTACACAATTATGTATATACCTTAATCTTGAAATGTAAATTTAAAACGAAGTTCACTGCGACATAACCTTGTTAATGTTAGAGAATAGTTAAAAAAAACTAAACAAAATAAGCATATGGTGATGAAGACAACATTATTGTCATTGTACAACCATATAAAATTGTGTCTGAAAAAAAATAATAATGGGATAATTCAAAATACATAATTGATAAACATCAATCCGATATCACATATACATCCCGCACATGATCCCGTAGGTGGTCGGGAGGGGCCGGGGGAGAGCCTATCGGTGGAAGCCTCGATTCGGGATTAACAAAAAACGCGATCGGAAAACATATATCACTGGGCTCTGCCCATGGTAGGTTCAGGCCTTCCCTGAATCCGCTGCCCCTCTCCCTCTACTTTCCGTCTACATATATAACACTTTTGGCAGAATCTAAGCAGTTTAATTCAATGTAAATAATACCCCTCCTAGTTAATGTTGATAAATTTCTGATGGGGTTCTGCGTGCTGAGATTGAGACCTCTCTGATTACAAAGCTTTGACGAACATTCCTTTTTCCTGAACTGCATTGGTCCGGTGGCAACCTTTCGTGCGCCGCGCCCACCTTCCTCTGCTTGCTATATAAAATCAAATTTACACACTACTATTTTCAATTCTAAATCAACCGGACAGACCGGTGCGTTGTAGGCAGGCTCGGCCGCGGGCCACCTAACTCCTCTACACGATGAACTGTACAAACCATATCCCATCCTTTACTATATAGAACTCTTTCGGAAATTAACACGAAATCGGTTAAGCAAGCACGCCACTTGTATATAAAAATTTTTATCCAACTTGTCAATGCCGGGGCGTCGTTCGTGGTGTGGAGTGTTCAGTAAACTTAAGCGTCCTAGATTGGTTTTCCCGTGTACCGTGAAAGTGAGTAGGCATGGTATTAGTACATACTGCTCAACGTGAGTATTTTCTAATGCAAAATATGCTTTCACCCGGGACGGAACCAGTCAAGGATGTAACACTCATAATTATATCCAACACTTTAAATAAAAATTTCAATAGAGAGAACATTGTCGTCCAAACTTGGCCACGTTGGCACCCCCCCTAAACAAATTAATTTTTTCGTCTGCCATGTCAACATGGCGGAGCCGTCACCAGCCTAGGCTCCCAATGGTGGGCATTACCGTGGACGACTTCCTCGGGAACCATTTACCCTACTTTAAGAGAACCAAACACATAATATAACTTGGAATTCTCTGTTAAAAGTAATGGGTGACATATCTCTATCTTCTACATTCTCATGGTGCAGAGCAAATGATCTTATCCTCTAGTAATTACCATAACACCCGACGGCGATCATAGGCGACCTCCCCCACTCATCCTACATAACTTTTCATACTCTCCAACTACTGGATCTTTTACTAATTATACTAGAACAGCTCCTTTAGACCTTACACGGAATACTACATTAAGTACTCACATACTGCTCCATTTACGAAACGTATAGTCTTACTTAGTGTCCATCGATATATCTCACACCACTTTACTACTCTCCAATTTAACTAACTCCTTCCCTAATTACTCTTTAGCTTATCCTTGCCACAGAGGAAAACTTTGGACCCCATTTTTTTTTTTAATGGGTGGCTGCCACGACCCTAGTTCAGATCAACGCATTACACAACATTTTCTATACCCTCTGTCAAAAATATAAATATCTCATGTACACAGAAGTTCCGAAAAAGCAATTCTATCTGAAATGAACTCTACACTTGAAACTCGACATGGGCTGAGTAAGCTTTTGTTTTTAAACGGCAAAAAGCGCTATTCGCCCTTATTTACTTATCACATTATAAGTAACCTCAAAAAGTTATATAGTGACCACATTTCTTCAGATAGTAGCTGATACTAATAAACTACACATCAGTAATCTAATAGTGTCTATTGTATAAACTAATAGTGTGGAACATGGGTGCCAATATAGTAAACTAGTGCCAATTGCACTAAAAATGAACCCATAGCTGGGGGCAATCGTTCGATAATGAAATCTGGCCATACGACATCACTTCGACTACGTGGTGAACTGGTGGAACGCCACAAGACACAGCACGCCCCCTAAATACTAAGCAAGTGGTATACGGGAGCCTGACCCATTGGCAGTGGCATGCGACAAGATAGATATCGGGCTGTGCTACCTTGGTTACTCTCCCAACATTACAACTGTGCTGGTTAGATGAGGTTAAGTAAAGAGTGGACATTGTCACATACGATGCAAAAGGGGCTAAGTGATATTGGTATTGCACCTTTGGTGTAGGGTTAGTGAGTAGGTGTATAGCTCAGGGTAATTTACAATCAGTAGGTAATAAGGTGGTACGGTTTGCCTCAAAAAATCAGAACAATGACTCTAAAACGACATCGAACAGATTTACAAATGTTTGTGGGTCACAGCTCTATATCACAGTTAAGCTTTAGATGGTGGTCATATGGTCTTCGGGTCCTGGGCCCGTCTGAGAGTGGAGAACTACACGTCTTGGTGGGACTAACGGCCTGGAATAAGGTAGAGATATGTCATAAGGTGAGAATAGAATGTAGGCGGGGCGCGATAGGGGGACCGGTCGCGCAGTGGATGACTAAGAGGGGAGGGTCGGAATCCAACGTGGGTGAGCTCTTTACCTCCTTCTCACACACCCGCCTCCCCACCCCCAATTTGTCCCCGTCGTGCTCCTCTTTGAGTGTTTCGCCGCGTAGGCAGGGGACTATTCCCTCTCTGCCCCCGACGTGGGAGCACCGTCACCATGCCTTTTACATGCCCGACCAGCCCCTCTCTCGAACGCGCACCTCTGCAACACGGCAGCCTCCGCGTTTACCCCCACCTGAGCCCCTTCACACGGCCCCCTTCTCCTCATGGCAGAAATATACTCGGTTTCCAAACCGCGCCCTCTGCCAGACACCTCCGCCCGCAGAGGGTGACGAGTGGGCTCACCCCCCCCCCCCCCCCCCCGCCGCTTCAACGCTGACAAAATCTTCCTCCCTTTCCCTAATCTGAACAAACCCCCCCCCCCCCACTTATGCTTCCCTGAAATTTCTGATGCTTGCTACTCCCCCCCTTTGTCACCCACGGGCGTTTGAAGGCACCTCACCCTTTTTCGAACCCCCCACCACCCCCCCCACGCCCCCGCTGCATACGGTTAGTGGGTAACCGAACCCGCGCCAGCCCACCGCTACCCTCACTGCCCGCTCACTATCCACACCCACCCCGGTGGCCCCCCGCCCCCTAAGACCTCACACGTATATACTGTTACGAAGGCCCCGGAGAGGGAGACTTATATTCCCATCCAACTCCCCCCTCCCCCTCAACACTCTAACCGACCCACGCTCACAACTACAGAAGGCACAAATCCTATGCCCAGGTCTTTGCTCACCCCCATCTTAAACTCGCCTAGTGGTCCATCATAAACTTTTTCATTACCTTAACTTCATAACATGCTCTCCATCACAGGGTCAAGGCCCACGGAGTGTTACTGAGCGTTGTGACATCGCTTGGTCCAACAAGGCACTCTTCCCCCCACCCTTTTTTCCCCCCCCCCTCCTCGCTCCCCTCGCCCCCCCCAGCACCCCCCCCGCCCACCCACCCCCCCCCCCCCCATCCCCCCCCCCCCGACTCACCCCCACATTCTTACAATGGCCTTCCGTGCATATCCTACGCCCCACGCCGCCAAGGTGTTAAGATACTGCAAACATTTAGCACACAATAAAAAGAACCTGCTCGATGGCTGTACAAAAAATAACCCACGCCCCAACCGTCGAGACATACCAACCTACCAGCCTGACTGACCTACATGACTCGTCAAATCCATGAACGAAGTATCCATCACCAAACTAAACCCCCCTCGCCCTTCAATTTACTGCAACCCCCCCGACAAGAGATTTCACACCCCACGCCCACACAGCAACCCCCCCCCCCCCCCCCCCCCCCCCCCCCCCCCCCCCTCAACCCCCCCACCACACCCACCCCCCCCCCCCCCGTCTTACGCTTAAACAGTCTTTCCGGCCTCCTAAACAGGAAATTAGACGAGAGAGCAGAGCCATAAGTGCGGATCATGCCGAGGGTCACACCGACTGCACCCCCCCCCCCCCCCCCGCCCCCCCGCCATCTTTGTTAAAGGCATCACCCCCCCCACACACCACCAGGCCCCAGAGAAACCGAGAAGTGACCACAGAGGACTTCAACTCGGGAATCAAAACTAGATCTTCCTACGATAACCACCCCACCGAGGTGTATATTTGTAAACCAGCCGGGCCCTTCACCACCGGCCTCCGTACCTCAAATTCCGGGGTTTCTCTACATACAGCCGTACTCAAACACCTTCACCCCCCGACTCACAGATTCTTGTTCTAGAGCTACATTCCGATTTCTTTCTAGTGCAAGTCGCCTAGTTTACCCATATCACATCCACCTCCAAACCCCATTATTCAATTTTACAACATGATGACACACACTTCACCCCACCAACCACCCCCACTATTCTCACACCGACTTCCTCCCGACACAATGTCATGGTCGGAACGCGCTCATTATGCACAATGGGGAAATCCACTTGCTCCCGTCAAAAGGCGTAGGATTTCTTGGGAGACTATGATATGTATTGGTGTAATGTGCCTCAATTATTCACGGGGTTGGGAACGGCGCGCATGGGCAGGCAGGGGGGTCCGTATTTTATCGGTTCTTGACATATACAGTGACCAGCCGCGCAAAAGTCTAAGTACAACCACCCCCCCTATTCTCCGCCATGCGACTTGAAAGACTAATAAAAATCTGAAAAAATTGAATTGTAAAGTTAATGTTCCAAAACACTACATCATCACATACGCCTAAAAAAATATTTGCATCTAAAACAGAAACAGCGCCAGCCCACACGTCGTCCACACTGGGAAAGAAACGCAAAAAACAAGCTTTGGACAAAACGCTGCTACATACGAGTAGGGTGTACGTATGGGGGGTGGAACAATAGGACCGATGGATTTAA
Source organism: Eurosta solidaginis (assembly GCA_029619165.1). Classification (NCBI taxonomy): domain Eukaryota; kingdom Metazoa; phylum Arthropoda; class Insecta; order Diptera; family Tephritidae; genus Eurosta; species Eurosta solidaginis. The sequence continues at coordinate 13,044 of JARSSU010030688.1, read as the reverse complement.
GATATCGAAGGGGACACCTGCGACGTCAGCGGGGGGGGGCGACAGTAAATATACGTATGGTATGTTTAAAGCGGTTTTTTTATTTAGCGTATGAGCTAGTGTGTGGCTTCACCGGTCCTGCAAGGCCTGCTACTGTGCACGTATTGTGCAACACCGAATTCTTGTCACTTTCTCCCAACCATTTAGTCAACCTATCCTGATAACCACCAGCTCCAAGCTGAAACTTCGGAACTACTCAGTTTCCCAGACCACCGAGATAACTACAATGCTATAATATACGATAAAATAAAAATCGTGCTCGTTCACCCCCCCTCCAGCCGCCAGTTGGCCGGCAATGGGATGTTGGGAACACGGGATATTGTGAGGGTACTCACACCGACATAAAAAGCCCCCCCGCCTATGCAGAACACCACCTTCATCCCGCTATCGCCTGGCGCAACCCCCGTACCTCGAGACTACCCATTCCCCACCCAAACAATTGTATTTTCCTCGTCTGGCTCCGATTTGGGCGTCATATTTTGGCAAACGACAACATAACTACACTGAATACTCACAAAGCGACAGATGACACAACATCCCCCCCCCCGCTAAGCTCGCGCCCGCAACATGATCGACGAATATTCACCAAACATCGTATTTGTGGTCCCCGCGTTTTTGGCTCATTATTTGGAAACCACTCAATCCACATCCCCATGAATAGAAAACAGTATGCTGAGACAAATCACCCCGCCGTCTGCTCCACAGGTGACCCTACAAGAAACAACATAGATATGAGGGTAGCACGAGTGATAGTAAAGACGACTGCTATGAAAAAAATCGCGCGTGCTGAGGGCGTAGCGCAAGGGGATCGGGAGTAACGGCGTTCCCGACGGGGAAAAAGATATGCGGTAGTTGTGGTCCGCGGGTTTTGGCTCACTGATTTGGAATGACTAAGTACATGACGATGGAGATAGAACGGCGTGAACTTATATGTGAAAAAAATGTCCGCTGAGGGCTAGCCTCACTGCTCTCGCCACCGGATCGAGATAATTCAAAATTTTTTCGTATTTTTGGTTGCCACCGATTTGGCCCATCAATCTCTGGAACCCACATAATACAGTCAGACATACCAAACGACCGTGCACCTATGAATTAATCCGATTTCTATTGGCATCCTCATCGCCACCCTCTGCGCCAACCAAATATTACAGTACTGTCCGGTACAAACACTGCACATCACACCCCCCCACTCACTCTTTGGAGACACAATTCGAACGCAGACCCAGCACACAGCCATACCACGTCGGCGCAGAGCTCGAGTAACTACGACTCTTCGGAGAGGCACTTATGGTGTTGAGACGACTTTTTAGATCTGTAAACAAACCCTCCTTGTCATCGAAAAGTCCTTCCCCCGGCCCATAATCGAGTAACTAAGTGCAACTACATGAAAATGAGAAATAGTCTGAGCCCCCAAAATCCTACATAAACGACTTCCCACACAACTTGAAAATACAACTCCCATCTAAAAACATTGTTTAAGTCTCACCTAACACCGACCGCTCCCTTTATTGAAAACAACCTCACTTACTCCATTAAGTAATAATAATACCTCAAAGCTTTCCAGGTAGGCCTCCTCACCGGTTACTCCACGTTCATCCCACCAAATTCAAACCCCCACCCCCCCCCCCCTCCTCATCAACTCCTAGGGCCCGTTCTGATCAGCCACATTAAATAACAAGCGCTTTCATGACCAGTCCACCTACTCTCATCCCCACCGCACACCAATCTCCTACACGCTTCTTATCTCCCCCTACCCCCCCCTGGTACCCCGTTTTATGTTCCCCACCCCGCCCTCTCTTCCCGCACGGTGCTGCCTGATTGCCGGGTCTCCCACAAACATTATACCGCACTTGATCTAACAGTCTTGAGTCCTCCCCCCACCAGGGATACGCCCGAGTCCCACTCTGGCATGATGGTGATCATAGCAGGGATAGGAAAGTGCTTTAGAACTCGTGACTGAAACTCGCTAGATCCCCAAAATCAAGCGACGGTCCCTACGGAGAGGGCATAGCGTGATGCGTGACGAGTTCCGGAATGAGCAATGGGTGTGTGTGTGGGGGGGGCGCAGGTGGGGCAGGAAGCCTGTGGGAGGTGGGGCATGCAAACGGGACTGGGCTAGGGAGAATCAATGCACCGGGTCCCTGCGTGGCCTGGGGGGGACAACCACAGGGGGGCCACCGTGGGCCGGGTGGTTCGTGCGGCTATATTTCCTATTGCAGTATCATAGCTTTAACACGTTTTAGGCCAGCAGGTGAGCGATACTAGCAAATCGGGGCCTGCGGCCACATCCCCCGACCCCGTGTAACGCATTTCACTCCTCACGCGCTTCCTTGTAAACTAAACCTATTCCGCGAAAAGCAACGGATACTTTAACCTGGACAATACCTACCCAGAAAACCGTTCAGCTTAAACACTCTAGCCGCCAACCACCACTGACGACGTACACCATCTTCGCATTGCACCCCCCAGCCCCCTATCATACCGGTCTCCTTTTCTCTTCTCCCCCCCTTCCCAGTATCCCACAACTATCTTCTCTTGGTCTCTCCTTCCAAATGCCCCCACGTCCTCCACTTTTGATCCCCTCCTCTTCCCACCTCTCTTTCGTTCTTTTCCCTACTCCCCAACCTCGATCACCCACCTTGGACAATTTTCCTCCCACAGTGTATCACTGTAACTACATTTCGTCACCCGTCGTCCCGGGCCCGATAGCACACCCCGGGGGGAACGGGCGGAGGGAACCGAAGGCTTGATGGGCCACCTGCGTGGTGGGGGGTCGCGCGCTGACATTGCGAGGCCCGAGTGTTGTGGTCGGAGGTCCCGACTGTGGAACAAAGTGAGCGGTGTAGAACCGGCAAGTGCATAACTGAAGTGTGTCCGGAGGTGATAATCTGGAAACAAGGGGTGCGGGGGGATAAACGGAATAATCCCTAACAAGGGGGGCCGGAGGCCGTGTCTCTTGAATCTGATCCTCCTTGTGACGACCACGCCCAAGCATACTGGCTACCCGCCGTCCCTTTATTTCTAGTAACATATCCCGATTATACTCACAGACAACCACACTGCCCCAGGCGACCTGAACCCCGCCTTTTACCGCTCGCAAACAGCCAAAACCAACGCGACTAATCAACTCTTTGTCAAAATGGGGCTAATTTTCGAACTGCGCGTAGCCCCAATTTGGCAAAACGTAAGAGTCCTCTCCCCCCCTCGGGAGGGAATCAAAGGAAATGCGACGCGGCTTATACGTAGGGGTGCAGAGTAGACGCGGGCGGTGCGATGGGGGCAGTACGATGCTGGTGGCCGCCTGTAGGGGGGGGGGCGACGGGGGCTGTATTGTGGCAACGAGGCGGAACTATTAACAGAAAATGTTGGTCCTGGGTGCGCGTAGTGTGGCTTTGACCACCGCGCCTCGTACCCGTTACTCCACCAGCACGGGTCATCCCACGATGAGATGTATGTGCTTTTAACAAACGCCCCAGCTAAGAAGAAAGTGCCAACTCCCGAATAAATCCTTCCACCAAGGTTCCTCCTGCCCCCTGGCTAGGCTCATCGCTATAACCGAACGGAGCAACACCCCCGCTCCCCCCCCCCCGTCGTCTGTCCACACAACGCAGGTCGTATGTCCCTACCAACCCCACCCTTCACTCTCTGCGAAACACCGCCTTCTAAGCGAAACCACGTTTAAGTCGGGAAACCCCCCCCCTGTAACTGGTTAACACCCAGCCCCAACAATTTGACATCACAATACTTTAAATAAGCTCACCCATATCGCTCACCCCCCTGCCTTCACCACCCCCACCAAATAGTCCCTAATGTTTCCATCCCCTGCAGCGCGACATAAATCAGTGCTCCTTGCATATTAGTCCCGCTTACACTAGCCATCTAAAAACACAGCCTGCTGGTACAACCACCCAGAACCCCAACACCAACATTTGAACTCTCCCCCAGCAAATTCCTGCCCCAAGGTAGCTGGCCACCTTTCCCACTAGAAGTCGCCCTACGTACCATACCAAAACCCCCCACAGTCATGTACTCCACCCGTTCACTGTTTTTGTGTCGGAGTTTGTACGGGGGTAGGCGTCATTCGTAGGTACATGTAAGTCCCTAATCTCAATCGCTTACCCCCCGGTAGAGATGCATGTAAAGTCTCGTATGCCTCTACCCGATGTAACATATGCATGTACCATAATAACTGCTTTTACACGAAATAATCTTACTACCTAAATACCACGCTGCAAATACAGTCATCGAATCCCACAAGCCTGACCATACTCTCGAAATTCACCACCCCACTCGCTCACACCCGTCACTCAACCACTTTTTCCACCTTCAGTTTCCTTAACCTTCTTACTACCCCCACTGAGTTGAACCGAGACCACGTGAGAGTAAACTTGCCACCCTTGATCACACACCAGCACGATAGCTCCCCGGCGTGAATTGCTACGAAACTGGCCAAAATCGCTTAGACGCTCGGACTCTAGGGCATGCAGTGGTAAAGATCGAGATCGGGTGACGTGGCGCTTGGGGGGCGGGCAGTTAAACGAAACTGAAGTGCGACTGCTGCGGTAGAAACTGTGACGAGCTGCCTAGGTAAAACCGTCAAGTGGTTTAATGGCGAGCAGTGGTAGGTTTCTATTTGAGTTTAAGAACAGGTTCGGGTCGATAGCTAGAGACTGGGTAACGTTTTCCGATGTGAGGGGTGTTGTCGGAGTGGGCATGTCACTCTTTCTGGCACTCGCAACACATGCAGCCCCCCCCCCCCTCTTCTGTGGGCTGCCTGGTTACACCCCCCTCACCACCCACACCCATTAATTCACACTATTCTCCAACAACGCATAGATTACACGCTACTCCCCCCCCACCGCAACCATTCGTTTCTCCACACTGATCTTCCTCTCGTCCACCACCCCCCCCATGTCCCATCTGGGTCGACCCCACCGGCCCATCCCATACTCATGCAAATGGGGAAATCACGCCCACCCACACCCCGCCCCCCCACCCCCGGCCTCCCCCCGCTTCCACCCCCCCCCAACCCCCCCCCCCCCCCCCCCACCAAAAGCAATAACTTTTCTTGACCCTATCTATGCGTATTGCCCCCCTTTCTCCAATCGCAACTTATTCCGCCCCCCCAACAGCCCCCCGCAGGGCACGGCCGCGACCTTTTCATTGACCTACTAGACCAACCGCGTGTCCGCGTCAACCAGTCCTAAGTCACCCACTCCCCCTGTTTTCTCCGCTGGACCTCGTCAAAGACTACCCTAACCCCCTTCACTCTGGCAGAAATGTGTGAACGAAACCCCACGAATCCATACTTACCCCACCCCGAACAATGTAATTCTAATTCCTATCGAGAATGAAGTACGGGGCCGCGCGACATCGTCGCAGGGATGCGGAAACGGAGGGGGCTCGCTCCACCCCCCCCAACCCCCCACCCCCCCCACCAACCCACTCCCGCACACACCCATCGGCAGCTTTACAGTTGTACCCAAAGTCCCCTTCCGCAGCTGCAAGCGCTATTTCTCTTCCCCCTCCCCCCCCACACCTCGCTTCCTCGTCTTCCCTCGCTAACTCGAAAATATGGAAATTTCATGACCTCCCACGCCCCGCGCAAACAACACCCTGTTTGCCACAACCCTCGATACACACCCTCCTTCTCCCCCCTGTCGCCAACTTTGTCAAAAAAACCTCCCCAACAGCGAAGCTTTACCACAGCCTTCATTTGTTTCCTACCCAAATCACGCCAGACACCTTCCTCTCTCGCCTGGTGTTCCCTCGCCTGTGACATCTCCGTCTTTTCAGAGCCTCTTTCGACACTCATATTTCTTGATCCAGGCACCCTGGGTTTGACCTGATGAGTTTTCCTATACCCCCTGTTCAGCACCATCCTTTGGCGCGCCCACACAACCCTCTTTTGGCGCATTTTTGTCCCTCACCCCCCCCCCCGACTTTTCCTTCGTAAGTCTTACTTCAACAATGGTCCCTGTCTCCTGCTCCCTGCACGACATCTTTTACAATCTTTTTCGCAATTTTCCCACCCCCCCGCCCCCCATTTCTTTCTTTTTCTTACTGCTTGCTTCTACCCCCCCCTCCTAGCCCCCACAATTTCTCTACCCCCTCAAATCCGTGATATTTCTTGCTTCTTACTGACCTGAACCCGTGTTACCCCGGGCCTGATTCCAACCCCGCAACTATCTACAGCCCCCGCGATAACAATGAACCTCGTCTTCCACATATATCACGACTACGTTTCAAGGCAACCCCCCCCACCCCCCCGCCCCCCCCCCCGCCCCGCCCCCCCCCCCCCCCCCCCCCCCCCCCCCCACCCCCCCCCCCCCCTCTCTCGCCCCCCCCCCGCCCCCGCCTCCCGCCCCCGCCCCCTCACCACCCCCCCCCCCCCCCCCCCCCCCCCCGCCCCCCCCCGCCCCCCCCCCCGCCCCTCCCCCCCCCCATCCCCCCCCCCCCCCCCCCCCCCCCCCCCCCATCCCGGAGTGTCTAGCCACCCGTCCTTCATAGTGAGAGCCATCGTCTTTCAATACTCTCCTCTTCGGGTGTGATCCTAACTACCGCCGTCATTACTATCGCCGTTATCACCCCTTGGCGAGAGCCACCGGCCATTCACCCTCTTTTCTGAGCCACCGCTAGCTAGCACTCTATCTCCCTCAGCGGAGAGCGTCGGTCCTTGGATTATAATATATCTCAGCGACACTACCTATGGAACATTTCTCTCTCTCTCTCCTGACTCATGTTTGTGGATATTTTAGTGCCTGAGAGCCACGTGTGTGTGTGTGTGTTCGAAATCAAAACGGCCATTTTTACTGTGTATTTTTTTAGGTTGGGGTGGTGGACCTTCCATCCGACTGTGGATGACTTGAGCTTACCTCAGGCCTTTGGACCAAACCCACCTTATAGGTGTTTTTGATTTCAGTAGACATATCAGGCTTAAATTATGAGAAATTCGCCTAAAAATGAACTTTTTAAACTACCATATTATCATTTTTGACAAATTTCTTATGGAAATTCCTTCTACACTCATCGGAATCCACTTTATCACATATACTTGAACACGAGATTATTGCATTTGGTTAATCAAGTGAATTAAATAATCTGTATTTACCGTCTTGGTCGTGACATTTGTTATTTTTTTTAAGTGATCATGCTAAAATTCAAAGTAAAATGTTTTCGCATAAAAATTCCTCATGTAATGATAATTGGTTGAAATTTGGTATAAACTGAACATTCAACTAATTGATAGACGTAGTATTCTAAGAAAACTAAATGTTTTAATCATTCAAGGTTCGAATCGAGCTCAAGGCCAGACCAATAATTTTTTTCTAATGATAATTATTGTTATTTTTTAATTTTTCTAAATTTGAAAAATTTTAGTTTGTTTTTGGAATAGTAGGTAAAAATGTTCAGACAACCTGCCATAGCTGCGCAGATAGATCCATTTCGAAGGGTGACTAAGGACCTTTCATCATCAGTACGCTTTAGGCATGCTGCGCTAACCATTTAGCTATACAGCGGTGGTTTGTTTGACTGGCAATTTGCTACTTCTATTCCTTTTTACCAACTATATTTATTCAGTGTGCGCCATCTGGTGCAAATCACTGATAATGCTGGATTTTTGTTTATTGTCAATTACTTTGTTTGACATTCCCAAGTGCTCATGGTTTATAGCAATTGTTTTTGTTTTTATCGGCCTATTGATAAATCATTCAAGGTTCGAATCGAGCTCAAGGGCCAGAACAATAATTTTTTTTCTAATGATAATTATTTTTATTTTTTAATTTTTCTAAATTTGAAAAATTGTAGTTTGTTTTTGGAATAGTAAGTAGAAAATCGTTTCAGACAACCTGCCATAGCTGCGCAGATAGATCCCATTTCGAAGGGTTGCTAAGCCTTCATCATCAATACGCTTTAGGCATGCTGCGCTAACCATTTAGCTGTATAGGACCCTTCGAAATGGATCTATCTGCGCAGCTATGGCAGGTTGTCTGAAAAATTTCTACTTACTATTCCAAAAACAAAATACAATTTTTCAAATTTAGAAAAATTAAAAATAACAATAATTATCATTAGAAAAAAAATTATTGTTCTGGCCTTGAGCTCGATTCGAACCTTGAATGATTTATCAATAGCCGATAAAACAAAAACAATTGCTAATAAACCATGAGCACTTGGGAATGTCAAACAAAGTAATTGACAATAAAACAAAATCAGCATTATCAGTGATTTGCACCAGATGGCGCAACACTGAATAAATATAGTTGGTAAAAAGGAATAGAAGTAGCAAATTGCCAGTCAAACAAACCACCGCTGTATAGCTAAATGGTTAGCGCAACATGCCTAAAGCGTACTGATGATGAAGGCTTAGCACCCTTCGAAATGGATCTATCTGCGCAGCTATGGCAGGTTGTCTGAAACATTTTCTACTTACTATTCCAAAACAAACTACAATTTTTCAAATTTAGAAAATTAAAAAATAACAATAATTACCATTAGAAAAAATTATTGTTCTGGCCTTGAGCTCGATTGAACCTTGAATGATTAAAACATTTAGTTTCTTAGAATACTACGTCTATCAATTAGTTGAATGTTCAGTTTATACCAAATTTCGACCAATTTATCAATTACATGAGGAATTTTTATGCGAAAACATTTTACTTTGAATTTTAGCATGATCACTTAAAAAAAATAAAATGTCACGACAAGACGGCAAATACAGATTATTTAATTCACTTGATTAACCAAATGCAATAATATCGTGTTCAAGTATATGTGATAAAGTGGATTCAGATGATGTAGAAGGAATTTCCATAAGAAATTTGTCAAAAATGATAATATGGTAGTTAAAGTTCATTTAGGCGAATTCTCATAATTTAAGCTGATATGTCTACTAAAATTCAAAAACACTATGAGTGGGTTTGGTCAAAGGCTGAGGTATGCTCAAGTCAATCCACAGTCGGATGGAGGTCCCACTTCCCCACCTAAATAAATACACAGTAAAATGGTGTTTTGATTTCGAACACACACACACACGTGGCTCTCAGGCTAAAATATCCACAACCTTGAGTCCAGGAGAGAGAGAGAGAGATGTTCCCTAGGTAGTGTCGCTGAGAATATATTATAATCGAAGGACGACGGCTCTCCGCTGAGGGAGATAGAGTGCTAGCTAGGCGGTGGCTCAGAAGATGGGTGAATGGCGGTGGTCTCGCCAGGGGTGATAACGGCGATAGTAATGACGGCGGTAGTAAGGATCACACCCGAAGAGAGAGTATTGAATGACGATGGCTCTCACTAAGTAGCTATGACAGACGGGTGGCTAGACTCCGGGATTGGGGTGTGTGTGAGCCCCGTCTCACTCAGAGGAGATAATGACAAAAATAGTAGAGGCTGCCCAATGGGCCGGGGGAAGTACCATCGGCAGACCGACCTTGTACTTTACCCCCCGTCGACACAAAGGGAGTCCCTGGAATATGTTTTAGGGCTGTCAATAGACGGGGGGAGTACCATCGGCATGAACCGAACTTGTAATTTTACCCCCTCCCCTCCCGTCGTCCCAAAGGGGAGTCCCTAGATGTATTTATATTGGCTCGGGCAGTCTGCCAGGGTAGTGGGGGAATCCGCTCCGCCACTGGCGTTGGGACGGGTTCCTTCCTACCCGAGAAGGCTGCTCGTGCGTTACCTTTCCAGTGAGTAATAAGGGGAGTAAATCCCGTCTTACTCACCGGAAATGTGGGTTATGGTTAGCGCAGCATGCCTAAAGCGTACTGATGATGAAGGCTTAGCACTCTTCGAAATGGATCTATCTGCGCATCTATGGCAGGTTGTCCAAAAATTTTTCTACTTACTATTCCAAAAACAAAATACAATTTTTCAAATTTAGAAATTAAAAAATAACAATATTTATCATTAGTTAGAAAAAATTATTGTCTGGCTTTGAGCTCGATTCGAACCTTGAATGATTTATCAAATAAGCGATAAAAACAAAACAATTGTAAATGTTTGATGAAAAATATACGAAAGCATTAAACGCAGAAAAAAGTTAAGGAATTTACAACATTCGAACAAGCAACAATGAATTATTTTATACATTGGGAATTGTAAACTGCAGTTAAAAACAAAAGAATGCTCATGTGGTTTAATAACAAACCATTTAAAAGTATTATCATGGACCAACATAATGATAGAAAAATTCATAATACCTGAATATATGGATGACATTGTAGAAGAAACAACTACAACAATACCAACAATGCCAACAGTTAGCGTTGATCTAAACATACGAACCACTTGGAAAAGATAGGGAAACAGGTGAAGCACAAATTGCAAATGAAGCAGTTGCAGAAGTATCTGTTACAATTAAACGAGGATATTATACTCAACGATACGATGCTATACCTTTGCTATGATGTGTGACAGATTCGTTGTTTTAGATTGAGTTGGTTCATGTTTAGCAACAGCCTTTCCAAGTATATAAATTTACGAGATGTTCGTGGTGATCTTGTCATAATGAATAAATTAAAGTTGCAAGAGAAAAAATTAAGCTAGAGACCAAGTGTCTTCGTAAACGATATATAGAGCCTCCTGCGATTTACAACAGATTGACTGAATTTTTTGTATGTGTGAGTGTCGGGTATTTGACGCTTGCCCGCGACTATCAAATAAAAAGCCATCAATCAACATTTGCATTTGAGAGCCGTAGCGTTCGGACTCAATAGGCCGTCATCGGATAAAGACTGTTTTTACTTTCAAGTACAGCAGTTTTATTAAATAATAAAAATTTTATTAATAATAATAAAAGCTTTACATTCCATAAAGCTGCTAAACATTGATAATCTCATAAATTTTAATATGAATTGCTGTTTCTTCCGCGCAATGTTCATTTTGAATGTCGACATAACTAAATACAACATTGCTGTTTTGTCAATCACACCACGCGACTATCAAATAAGCAATCGTCAAATGAAAAAATCAAAAATTGTGTAGCCGACAACAAATACGTGTGTCACGAAGCCACCCGCACTGCACTAATACACACAAAATTCAGTCATCTGGTTGTAAATCGCAGAGGCTCATAGATTCCAAATAACTGCATTTTCTTCGGTGCAGAAAAAAATGATTCATTACTTAACTAGAGAGAAAATTAATGAGAAATTTTATACAATATGGTAAAAGGACCCATTTAGTGTTTTAAAAGAGCCTAATGTTGAAGTACTTGAATATGTTAATTTGGTGAAGAAGAAAATGCAAAACACAAATTAAAAAAAATTCTTCAATAGCAAAAAAATGTCAATAAATCAATTAATTGGCATATGCAGCGATGGAGAACCAGGTAATACTGGAATAGAAAATGGTGTTATAAGACTTTTGAAAAGCATTTAAATAGACCACTGCACTGGTTATATGTTTGCTCATTTCATAAATTACCATTTGGTCATTTATTCAGAGCATTAGATAAAAACAGTCACGATGGACTAAGAGCAGCAAGAGGAAAAATATACAGAGACATTCAAGACTGTGTGAAAATTTCAGGTATGTATTTGTTAAAATATTTTATAATATTTTTTCAATCAAATTAAATAGGAAAATATACTAATTTGAATTGATCTAAAAAATTTATTTTTCAGGTTGTAAGTCAAAATCACAATAGCATTGGAAAATATGCCTTGTATGATCAGTGATGTTACAATAACGAGAATTATATACAGATGTTAAATATTTATATCAAATGGCCAAAGCAATTCAAATGGTGCTGTATCAGTTGATTTAGCTAACATAAAAGCCAGGACCCGTTGTACATTCTCGATGGCTAACAAAAGCAAAGCACCATCGGAAAATTTGAAAACTCTAGCAGTTTATATATTAGAATTTATGTGCCACTGTATTCCATTGTAAAATACTATATTTCTGTTGTATACGGCAGTGTACTTTTATCTCAAAGTTTATTCGTTGGACACGTAATTTACTTAATATTGTAGATGGTATAATCCCAATAATTCATATTACGCTCATCCAGAAAACATTTTATCAACAATATTATTTGATGATAGAAAGCCATACGTGATAGAGCTATCAAAAAAATGTTATACTATCGAGAAAAAATACTTGATCCAACTAAATTCAGAGTTTACAAAATATATAATATCAATTTAATGCTTTAGATTTTATGATTTGATTAATCTGTAATGACGATAATTTACTATCTGAAGCGGCATTCACAAGAAATATTCCATATGATCACTTGGTACAATTCTTAGATTATAATGAACCAACACTAGATGATCCTAATATTCCAATGCATATACAAGTAACAGAAAGATATGTACATTTGTTAACATCTGTTTCCAAAACGTGTTATAAAAAAACAGTGAAGGTGTTATGGCTGTTACAGCAGAAAGTCGTGAAAAACAACCACGAATGGAGAGTAAACTAAAATTTTAAAAAAATATTACATAACATTACTTTATTTGAAAAATACGTTAAAATTGTCAGTTCTCAAGTAAATTTAAATAAATTACATTAAATTATAAAAATTGTGTTTTTTTGCTTATTACTTGAAATTATAGGTTTTTTTTGAAAATTTGTTTCTACTAAAACAGAATTCGAAAAAACGAAAAACTGACTGAATTAACGTTGTTGGAAATGTTCTGAACTTCTTTTAGCCGTAAAGAAAAAAATTTTCCATAAGAAATTTGTTAAAATGATAATATAGTAGTTAAATTTTCATTTAGGCTAATTTCTCATAATTTAATCTCTCTACTAAAATTCAAAAACACTATAGATATTAATACAGATTCTGAATGTACTTAAAATACCTTTAAAGTAAACCCTAGGCCACACTAATATATACATTTATCAAAATTTCAAAAAAAAGCGATTTTGATTTTGCATATACTATATTTATTGTTGTCATTATTTCGACCTCAGTTTGAAGTCATCTTCAGGTACATAGGGTGTTGCATGATGTAATAACGACAAGGTGGTCTATGTAGTGAAAGCTCATTT